>CATNWA010005591.1:0-142500 GCA_951230385.1 Staurois parvus
CTGCTGTGTCCGGAGGAACACCGATCGCTGTACGGGACCTCTGTGTGAGGTTCCAATCATGTGATCACTGATTGGCCAATCAGTGATAACATGAATAGGTGTAAGCAAGATGTCACTCGTGACATCATTGCTTACTACGTGTGAAATCTGTGAATCACAGCTCACACAGTATTTCTCAATGGCTACAAGAATGCAGCCAGAGAGAAAGAGAAATGATTGCTTTTACAGCCTTTATGGGTGTAAAAGCAATCAGTGTTAAAAAAAAAAAAATCTTTCATCACCCCCCACAAGTAGTACAGTGTCACCATGGTGACCCCACACTGCTAGGGTGACAGCATGTTAAAAAAAAAAACCAAAAATATTATTTTAAAAAAAAAAAAAAAGTTAAAAAAAAATTTGAAAAATTATAATTTTTGCTTATAAGCTAATTGGGGTTCTTTTTTTTTTACTAAAAAGATAATTGAATACATTTTGGCCAAGATTTATGAAGAAAGATTTATTTGCAAAATGTTATAAGAAAAACTTTTTTTCAAAATTTTTGGACTTTTTCATTTATATAGCTAAAAAAAAACAAAAATCCCAGTGGTGAATAAATACCACCATAAAGTTTTTATCTGTCTCAAAAAAATGCAAAAAAATTCAAATGGGTTACAGTGTTGCATGACCGCGCAATTGTCATTCAAAGTGCGACAGCGCTGAAAGCTGAAAATTGGCCTGGACAGGAAGGGGGGAAAGTTTTCCGGACTAGAATGAGGGAAAAGTGCTCGGACTGGAAGGGGGGGAAAGTGTCCGGACTGGAAGGGGGGGAAAGTGTCCGGACTGGAAGGGGGGGAAAGTGTCCGGACTGGAAGGGGGGGAAAATGCTCGGACTGGAAGGGGGGGAAAGTGTCCAGACTGGAAGGGGGGAAAGTGTCCGGACTGGAAGGGGGGAAAGTGTCCGGACTGGAAGGGGGGGAAAGTGTCCGGACTGGAAGGGGGGGAAAGTGTCCGGACTGGAAGGGGGGGAAAATGTCCGGACTGGAAGGGGGGAAAGTGTTCGGACTGGAAGGGGGGGAAAATGTCCGGACTGGAAGGGGGGAAAGTGTCCGGACTGGAAGGGGGGGGAAAATGTCGGACTGGAAGGGGGGGAAAGTGTCCGGACTGGAAGGGGGGGAAAGTGTCCGGACTGGAAGGGGGGGGAAAGTGTCCAGGACTGGATGGGGGGTGAAAGTGTCCGGACTGGATTGGGGGGGGGAAGTGTCCGGACTGGAAGGGGGGAAAGTGTCCGGACTGGAAGGGGGGGAAAGTGTCCGGACTGGAAGGGGGGAAAGTGTCCGGACTGGAAGGGGGGGAAAGTGTCGGACTGGAAGGGGGTGAAGTGTCCGGACTGGAAGGGGGGGAAAGTGTCCGGACTGGAAGGGGGTGAAAGTGTCCGGACTGGAAGGGGGTGAAAGTGTCGGACTGGAAGGGGGAAAGTGTCCGGACTGGAAGGGGGAAAGTGTCCGGACTGGAAGGGGGGGAAAGTGTCCGGACTGGAAGGGGGGAAAGTGTCCGGACTGGAAGGAAGGGAAAGTGTCCGGACTGGAAGTGGTAAAGAGACTTGTATATAGTTCCAGGAAGATTGTCCTCACTTCCCGTTCCCTTGGGTATCCCATACAGCGCTTACCCCATCCAAGCTCCTATTCCCCTGGTTGTTATCTCCTGGATTCAAGTCTGTGTGGAAAATGCATGTTGCCTGGCTGTGCAGGACTATAGGGGGACTCAAATCTCTAGCGACTCCTAAGGGGGTAGTGCTACACCTCTTATCCAGTTCTTAGACAACCAACATCTAAACATTGGATGAAGTTGTCTGTCCTACCTGTCTAGATATAAATCTTGGGATATTTTCTTGACACTCACCTAAGAAAGTGGTTTGGCCACGCTAGGAAACGTCTTCAACATTGCAGAACAAGTCCAGTTGGATGTGACTAACTAATGTATGTACCATGATCTGGACCAGGGGCGGACTGATAACTCATGGGGCCCCGGGCAATAAGAGATCATGGGGCCCCTGTGTCCTCGCCCACACTCAAACCACACCAAATGAAAGGTACCAGGGGCTTCTCATGGGGCCCCCTACTGACCCTGGGCCCTTGGGCAGTGTGCCCGAATGGTCAGTCCGCCCTGACCTGGACACATGAGTACATTCACAGACAGCAGATACAGTGATTCATGACTTTCCTGCAGCTGATTACAAAACGTTCATTAGCACACAATCACTGGACAAAGTTAAGCAGAGTAATAACTTCACAGCAGGATATAGAAATAGGGGTGGGCAGCTACATGGCAAATGAGGGCTCATGTACACGGGGCATTTGAAAAACTTTTCTGACCGCTGGAAAACTGACTGCTAGAAAATGTAGGTTAAAAATGTCAGTTTAGCCGCGTTTACCTATCATGTTTATGTGCATTCAGCCGTGTTTACGTGCGTTTGCGCTTAGAAGCGTTTTTTAAAAGATAACCTCAGGAGACCTTCCCAAATGCCCAACATGCACTGAAAAATAGTAAATAATTAACTATTTCAGACATTTTGTGAGAAACAGAGAGAGCAGAAGCAGAGAGCAGTATGTGTGGATGATGACCGGTCTTTTCTGGTTGTATTCACTATGGATCCCATCATGAGCATAATGCGGCGCGTTCTACCATTGTTTCCTTCACGCCAAACCTGGAACTGACTGCGCGGTGTACCGGGTCCATTAGAATACATGAAAAACGCTTTGCATGCATTTTGGATGAAGAAAAAAGACTCCGGACAGCATCTGGTTATGGACCAGGCCAAAAACACATCTAAACGCAAACGTGCATAAACGCGTTTACAAGCGTTTGGAACGCCGGTAAACTCTACTCCTGAACGCAATTTTTATGCTTTCAAAAAAAAAAATGCCTGTAACCTCAACTGTCTGTAATCGATGATGTGTACACGGACACATAGGAACACAATAGGGAGAGTTCAGGGGCTGCTGGACAAAAAAAAAAACGCAAAACTGCTCGTAAACGTCAGTTTATCAGCTGCAGTGCACATGAGCCCTTAATGTTAAAAAATGTAAAGTAATGCACTTGGGGGGCTAAAAATCTGAATACAAGTTACTCACTAGGGGGAAAACTTTGGGGAATCCAGAATGGAAAAAGATCTGGGGGTCCTAGTAGATGAAAGACTCAGCAATAGCATGCAATGCCAAGCTACAGCAAAGCTAGCAGAGTCTTTGTACGCATTAAAAATGGAATCTCCTCAAGAGACAAGACTATAAATCTACTGTTCACAAATCCCTGGTCAGTCCACATCTGGAGGATCCCGTCCAGCTTTCTGGTCACCAGTCCTCAGGAAGGATGAGGATGGAACTGGAGAGAGTCCAGAGAAGGCAACAAAGTGAATAATGAGCCTGGAGGACCTCAGTTATGAGGAACGACTACAAACATCAAATGTGGAGGAGATACAGTGAGATAGCAATATACAAATACCTCAATGATGATTCTAGGAAGTAAAAAAGAAACTATTCAGTCTCAGAAAGCTTAAAGTGGCACCCTGCACTCACTATATCCGCTCTCCCCGGACCCTGCACTCACTATATCCGCTCTCCTCCGGACCCTGCATTCACTATATCCGGTCTCCCCAGACCCTGCATTCACTATATCTGCTCTCCCCGGACCCTGCAAATTCACTATATCCGGTCTCCCCAGTACCCTGCATTCACTATATCTGCTCTCCCCGGACCCTGCATTCACTATATCCGCTCTCCCCAGACCCTGCATTCACTATATTCGCTCTCCCCCCCGGGACCCTGCATTAACTATATCCGGTCTCCCCGGGCCCTCATTCACTATATCCGCTCTCCCCGGACCCCTGCATTCAGTATATCCGCTCTCCCCGGACCCTGCATTCACTATATCCGGTCTCCCCAGACCCTGCATTCACTATATCTGCTCTCCCCAGACCTGCATTCACTATATCCGCTCTCCCCAGAACCCTGCATTCACTATATCCGCTCTCCCCGGACCCTGCATTCACTATATCCTCTGAGTCCCCGGACCCTGCATTAACTATATCCGGTCTCCCCGGCCCCCTCATTCACTATATCCGCTCTCTCCCCGGACCCTGCATTCACTATATCCGCTCTCCCCGGAACCCTGCATTCACTATATCTGCTCTCCCCGGACCCTGCATTTCCCTATATCTGGTCTCCCCGGACCCTGCATTCCCTATATCTGCTCTCCCTGAACCCTGCATTCACTATATCCGCTCTCCCTGAACCCCGCATTCACTATATCCTCTCTCCCCGGACCCCGCCGCATCACTATATCCGCTCTCCCCAGACCCCGCATTCCCTATATATGCTCTCCCCGGACCCGCATTCACTATATCCGCTCTCCCGGACCCCGCATTCACTATATCCGCTCTCCCCCAGACCCGCATTCCCTATATATGCTCTCCCCGGACCCCGCATTCACTATATCCGCTCTCCCCGGACCCCGCATTCACTATATCTGCTCTCCCCGGACTCCCCGCATTCCCTATATATCCGCTCTCCCCGGACCCCGCATTCCCTATATCTGGTCTCCCTAGACCCTGCATTCACTATATCCGCTCTCCCCGGACCCTGTATTCACTATATTCCGCTCTCTCCTAGGGACACCGCATTCACTATATCTGGTCTCCCTGGACCCTGCATTCACTATATCCGCTCTCCCCGGACCCTGCATTCACTATATCCGCTCTCCCCGGACCCTGCATTCCACTATATCTGGTCTCCCGGACCCTGCATTCACTATATTCTGGGTCTCCCCGGACCCTGCATTCACTATATCTGCTCTCCCCGGACCCTGCATTCCACTATATCTGGTCTCCGCCCCGGACCCTGCATTCACTATATCTGCTCTCCCCGGACCCCTGCATTCACTATAGCCGGTCTCCCTGGCCCCCGCATTCACTATATCTGGTCTCCCCCGGAACCTGCATTCACTATATCCGGTCTCCCCGGACCCTGCATTCACTATGTCCGCTCTCCCCGGACCCTGTATTCACTATATCTGGTCTCCCCGGACCCTGCATTCACTATATCCGCTCTCCCCCGGACCCCGCATTCACTAATCTGGTCTCCCTGGACCCTGCATTCACTATATCCGGTCTCCCCGGACCCTGCATTCACTATATCTGGTCTCCCCAGACCCTGCATTCACTATATCCGCTCTCCCCGGACCCTGCATTCACTATATCCGCTCACCCTGGACCCCTGCATTCACTATATCCGCTCCCCTCGGACCCTGCAGTCACTATATTCGCTCTCCCAGGACCCTGCATTCACTATATTCCGCTCTCCCAGGACCCCGCATTCACTATATCGGTCTCCCCGCACCTGCACTCACTATATCCGCTCTCCCCGGACCCTTGCATTCACTATATCCGGTCTCCCCGGAACCCTGTATTCACTATATCTGGTCTCCCGGACCCTCCATTCACTATATCTGCTCTCCCACAGTACACAGAGCATGTAAATGCTATTATTTTAGTAAATATAAACAGTTTTCTCAAGCAGTCTTGTGACTTCAGCAGAGCACTGGTTAAAGCTTGTAGGAGGAGGTTTCTTTCTGCTCTAGGAGGATGCAGAACCCCTGACTCTGTCTGGACAATGCTGGTTGGCCCTGTGCTGGTCACATGCACTCTCCCAAGAAAAAAAAGCCTCTATAGCAATACACATCAAACTGAGCATGCGCATGTGACTACGGGTTCAGTCTGTCTTATCAGGTGGACATTTGAACTAGTGGAGGAGCAGAGAAAACAGGTCAAAACAGCCTTTATACACAATGCAGAGGATTAACCCCTTAGGTTCCACAGTGAGTATAACAAAGCATGCTTTACTGCATCTACAGACTGATATGTACTGTTGGGGGGTTTAGTAACACTTTAGGAGGACACAGGGCCAATGAATTTGGGAGAAGCAGTTTACCCTAAACTGCATAGGGGGTTCATTACTGTCAGAGCAGTAAGACGTGGAATTCTCTTCCACAGTTGGTGGTGTCTGCAGGAAGCGTGGATAATTAAACAAACCTCTTAGATGAGGATCTGAGGATGAAGTGAACGCAATATACAGGGATATGGGAAATGGGATTGACGTAAAGACACAACATGACCCCTCACCCACACTGGAAGACCTGGATAAACTGGTGTCTTTATCCAACCCAGGGGCGGGGACTGACCATTTGGAAATTCGGGCACTGCCCGAGGGCCCGGGGCCAGTAGGGCCCCATGAGATGCTCATGGTACCTTTTTTCATAGGCTCTTTTGAGTTGGGCAAGGACACAGGGGCCCCATGATCCCCTATTGCCCGGGGGCCCCATGAGTTGTCAGTCCACCCCTGATCCAACCCCACCAGCTATGTAACCGTGTAATTGGGCACAATCATATGTAATTGACAACTAATCCAACCAATCTAAGATCCTTGTTTTTCTCCCATTCTTTGATGCATTTTATCCTCCTCTACAGGTTTCCCGATGAGCACGTTGTCCATCTGGTTTGTGACCTATTGTGGAGTTCAGCTGATCAAGGAGCGAGAGCGAGTTCTGACCATAGATGCGGAGAGGGACTGAGAAACAGAAAGCTGCCTAAATTATGGGGCTTCTCCAATAGAATCGAAGCAGCTAGCCGCCGCCCTGGGCAGAAGAGGCGGAGTCTACTCCGCCCTAGAGCACCGCTACAATCCAACCTAATGCACAATATCAATCAACCCCGACAACTGTTGTAGATTTAATAAAATATTTTCTATAAGGATCTGTGGTATATTTTTACTTCTTTATTAGGATAGTTACATAGTTAGTCTGGCTGAAAAAAGACAAAAGTTTATCCAGTTCAACCATTTGCAAAAAAAAAAAAGTTTATAATCCTACACCCACAGTTGATCCAGAGGAAGGCAAAAAAAAAATCCAGCAAAACACGCTCCAATTTGCTCCTGCAGGGGAATCAATTCCTTCCTGATCCCCCGAGAGGCGATCAGATATTCCCTGGATCAACTTTACCTATAAATGTTATATCCAGTTATATTCTGTGTATCCAAGAAAGAATCCAGGACTTTCCTACAGCAATCCACTGAGCTGGCCACAACCATCTCCTGAGGGAGTCTATGTATTATACATGGAGATCATATCCCCCCTTATGTATTATACATGGAGATCATATCCCCCCTTATGTATTATACATGGAGATCATATCCCCCCTTATGTATTATACATGGTGATCATATCCCCCCCTTATGTATTATACATGGAGATCATATCCCCCCTTATATATTATACATGGAGATCATATCCCCCCTTATGCATATTATACATGGTGATCATATCCCCCTTATGTATTATACATGGAGATCATATCCCCCCTTATATATTATACATGGAGATCATATCCCCCTTATGTATTATACATGGAGATCATATCCCCCCTTATGTATTATACATGGAGATCATATCCCCCCTTATACATGGAGATCATATCCCCCCTTATGTATTATACATGGAGATCATATCCCCCCTTATGTATTATACATGGAGATCATATCCCCCTTATGTATTATACATGGAGATCATATCCCCCCTTATGTATTATTACATGGTGATCATATCCCCCTCCTTATGTATTATACATGGAGATCATATCCCCCCTTATGTATTATACATGGTGATCATATCCCCCTCCTTATGTATTATACATGGAGATCATATCCCCCCCTTATGTATTATACATGGTGATCATATCCCCCCTTATGTATTATACATGGAGATCATATCCCCCCTTATGTATTATACATGGAGATCATATCCCCCCTTATGTATTATACATGGAGATCATATCCCCCCCTTATGTATTATACATGGAGATCATATCCCCCCTTATGTATTATACATGGAGATCATATCCCCCTTATGTATTATACATGGAGATCATATCCCTCCTTATGTAATTATACATGGAGATCATATCCCCCCTTATGTATTATACATGGGGATCATATCCCCCCCTTATGTATGTTCAGTGGGCAGTCACGTAATGGTGTAAGCACGGTTCTATGCAAGCAGTCTCCTGAGTCTAGGGAAGCTTGAAAACTGACCCTCGGGGAGGCGGGTCCTTGGCACTCTGCACTCACAGGGAGTGGGTGGAATCATGCAGGACGTCATTAGGCCTGACAGAGGAGAGGGATCTGGATCTCAGAGTGGTGAGTCTTCTGAAGGCAGCATCGGAGATAGCGGGAGTATTGCTCTGAGAGCTGCTTTTTAATTCTATCTGTGTGTAGTGAGGAAAAGCAAAGACTCATAAATTGCAGAAAATCTCAAAACAATGACCCAACATAAGATGGAAACTTCTAACAGGTCAAGGCTCAGCAGTCTTCCTCCCACTGACACCAACGATGGGGCACTATTCCTCCCACTGACACCAACGATGGGGCACTATTCCTCCCACTGACACCAACGATGGGCCACTATTCCACCCACTGACACCAACGATGGGGCACTATTCCTCCCACTGACACCAAACGATGGGGCACTATTCCTCCCACTGACACCAACGATGGGGCACTATTCCTCCCCACTGACACCAACGATGGGGCACTATTTCCTCCCACTGACACCAACGATGGGGCACTATTCCTCCCCATTGACACCAAATTATTGGGCACTATTCCTCCCACTGACACCAATGATGGGGCACTATTCCTCCCACACTGACACCAATGATTGGCCACTATTCCCCCCACTGACACCATGATTGGGCACTATTCCTCCCACTGACACCAATGATGGGGCACTATTCCTCCCCACTGACACAATGATTGGCCACTATTCCCCCCACTGACACCAATGATTGGGCACTATTCCTCCCACTGACACCAATGATGGGGCACTATTTCCCCCCCACTGATACCAATGATGGGGCACTATTCTTCCTACTGATACCCAACGATGGGGCACTATTCTTCCCACTGATACCAACGATGGGGCATTATTCCCCCCACTGACACCAACGATGGGGCACTATTCTTCCCACTGACACCAAATGATGGGGCACTATTCCTCCCACTGGCACCAATGGGGCACTATTTTCCCACTGATACCAACGATGGGGTACTATTCCTCCCACTGACACCAATGATTGGCCACTATTCCCCCCACTGACACCAATGATTGGGCACTATTCCTCCCACTGACACCAATGATGGGGCACTATTCCCCCCACTGATACCAACGATGGGGCACTATTCTTCCACTGATACCAACGATGGGGCACTATTCCTCCCACTGATACCAACGATGGGGCACTATTCCTCCCACTGACACCAACGATGAGGCACTATTCCTCCCACTGACACCAATGATGGGGCATTTATTTCCTCCCACTGACACCAGTGATGGGGCACTATTCCTCCCACTGACACCAATGATGGGGCACTATCCTCCCCACTGACACCAATGATGGGGCACTATCCTCCCACTGACTCCCAACTAATACCATTGATTGGGCACTATTCCTCCTTCCCACTGACTGCAAACACTATGTAATTTTTATTTTACTCCCACTTTCAATGGGCAATTTCTACTTCCACTGGCCACTCCTGCCCCCAAAAAATCTGAAGGACAGTAAGCTGGCCCTTTCTTTAGAAAGTTTGGAGTCCCCTTGCACTAGTGAGTCAAGGAACGTTCAAGCTGGAAAGGCAATTCCTTTTTTCAACCAGTAGATGGCACTCAGTCAGTTTGCTATTAGCTACAGAAGGAAGCATTCCAGGCAGATCCTAATGAGCAGCAATTTATTTTACTAAAAGAAAGGAAAATGATTTGCTTAAAAAAAAAACAGAAAACACTTTGCCCGCACACTATTAAATAAAAAAGTAATTCAAAGTACAAGTTATGGTTGCAAAAAATTGAAAACAGTTGTATAAGTCAATAAAACATTAGAATTCAAAATCAGGCTGAAAAAAAAAAACTATTGTCACCGCTCACATAATATTGTTGTCACCAATCACATACAGTCATGGCCCAAAATCTTGTCATCCCCCTCCGCTTTTCTGTCAGACAACACGCCACTTCACCCAGAAAATTGTAGCAATTACAAATGCTTCGGCATTCTCCTATTTATTTCTGTTGTTTGTATTGGTGACACAAAAAATTGGTGAAACAAAAAGCCAAATCTGACACATTCCACGCAAAGAGCCCCAAAAATGGACTGGAAAAAATTATTGGCACCTTCTCAAAATTGTAAGAAATAATTGCATTCCAAGTCTGTGACGCTCCTGTAGTATGTAATGAAACTCCCCGTATCAATTAATAGATCTTAATGTTCCTGTGTCCACTGTGCACAACATTGTCAAGATGTTTACAGCCCATGGCACTGTAGCTAATCTCCCTGGACGTGGATGAAAGAGAAAAATTGATGTAAGATTGCAACGAAGGATTGTTGGAATGGTGGCTAAAGAACCTCAATCAACTTCCAGACAAATCCAAGCCGACCTTCAGGCACAGGGGACATCTGTGTCCGCTCCTACTATACGTCGCCATCTGAACGAAAAGGCACGCTATGGTAGGAGACCCAGGAGGACCCACTGCTGACACAGAAATATGGTAGGAGACCCAGGAGGACCCCACCGCTGACACAGAAATATGGTAGGAGACCCAGGAGGACCCCCCGCTGACACAGAAATATGGTAGGAGACCCAGGAGGACCCCACCGCTGACACAGAAATATGGTAGGAGACCCAGGAAGACCCACCGCTGACACAGAAATATGGTAGGAGACCCAGGAGGACCCCCGCCGCTGACACAGAAATATGGTAGAAGACCCAGGAGGACTCCACCGCTGACACAGAAATATGGTAGGAGACCAGGAGGACCCCGCCGCTGACACAGAAATATGGTAGGAGACTCAGGAGGACCCCGCCGCTGACAGCAGTAATATGGTAGGAGACCCAGGAGGACCCCGCCGCTGACGCAGAAATATGGTAGGAGACCCATGAGGACCCCACCGCTGACGCAGAAAATATGGTAGGAGACCCATGAGGACCCCACCGCTGACACAGAAATATGGTGGGAGACCCATGAGGACCCCACCGCTGACACAAAAATATGGTAGGAGACCCAGGAGGACCCCACCGCTGACACAGAAATATGGTAGGAGACCCAGGAGGACCCCCACCGCTGACACAGAAATATGGTAGGAGACCCAGGAGGACCCCACCGCTGACACAGAAATATGGTGGGAGACCCAGGAGGAGCCCACCGCTGACACAGAAATATGGTGGGAGACCCAGGAGGAGCCCACCGCTGACACAGAAATATGGTAGGAGACCCAGGAGAACCACCGCTGACACAGAAATATGGCAGGAGACCAGGAGGACCCCACCGCTGACACAGAAATATGTCAGGAGACCCAGAAGGACCCCACCGCTGACACAGAAATATGTCAGGAGACCCAGAAGGACCCCACCGCTGACACAGAAATATGTCAGGAGACCCAGAAGGACCCCACCGCTGACACAGAAACATATTGGGAGCCAGACTGGAATTTGCCAAAACGTACCTGAGGAAGCCAAAATCCTTCTGGCAGAATGTGCTGTGGACAAACGGAACAAAATTACAACTTTTTGGGAAAGCCCATCATTCTACTGTTTTCAGAAAAAAGCAATGAGGCCTTTAAAGAAAAGAATCCAGTCCCTCCAGTCACACATCGTGGGGGGGGCACTGATGGTTTGGGGTTGTTTTGCTGCTTCAGGCACTGGATATCTTGACCATGTGCATGGTATGATGATATCTGAAGACTACCAAAGAATTCCGGGGTGCAATGTAGGGCCCGGTGTCAGAAAGTTGGGTCTCCATCAGAGGTCATGGGTCTTCCAGCAGGACAATGACCCAAAGCACACGTCAATGGTGGGCACTATTCCTCCCACTAATACCAATGATGATGCACTACTACTCCTACTGAACACTAACCCTGATGTCATGTTTATTCTCATGGATGCTGGGCCCAGGACATTTTCTACCCCTACTGGCTACAATCCGCCACCCCTAAATTCTGAAGGACAGTAAACTGGCCCTTTGTTTGAAAAGTTTGGAGACCCTGGCCTAGTGGGACTTCTGGCACAGGTGAGGCAACAGCAGCAAAAAGACAGAGAGGCCTTTCGGTAGAGGCAACCCCTTGGACCTCTGTGATCCTCAGGTCACATACTGCCGCAGCACCATGCTGATGCTGGAAAAAACCTTGGCAGGGAGGAAGAACTGCAGGTCAGGGGTGCTACGTACGGATATCTCCTGTAGGAATAAAACAAACCAACGCTCAAATCTTCATCCTTCACACTGAAACACGGTGTCTGTCACTTGCTGAGGTGCAGCCCTTTAAAGATTGGGGAATTTTAATGCTACCAAAAGAAAACACAGAAGGGCGCACTCTCCTCCTTGATTACTGTGATAAAAAAATGCATTTATTAACCACATGCCGCCCAGCCACTGTAGAAATACGGCGGCAGGGCGGCACGGCTGGGAAAAGCACGTTCTAAAACGTGTGTTTTGTAAACAGGTAGGGGGCACGCGCGAGGCGCGCCGCCGCCCTACCTGTCCCACCGATCACAGCCGCGGATGTCAGTCGCTGGGTCACAGCCGGTTGTTACCGGCTATGTCCCGGCGATCGGCGGCAATCAGTGACAGAGAGCACAGCTGCAGTAGCTGTGCTTTCTGTCAGTTCCCTGTCAGCTCCAGGGACACGCTGATCAGGACAGAAGTTTCTCTCTCCCGATTGGCGGTGTTCCCTGCAGTACACACCCCGCCCCCTAGTAAAAACACTCCCCCTCACACAGATAACCCTTCCCTGTATAATAAATTTAACCTCTTCCTCCCCAGTGCCATTAGTACAGTGTCAGTGGGTTTTTTTTTTTGCACTGATCACTGAAGTGACCCCAAGTCAGTACCCCCCAATGTCAGAATGTCCACCGCAGTCCCGCCATAAGTCGCTGATCGCCGCCATTATTAGTATAAAAAAACTAAAAATCCCAGTATCTTTCCCGCCATTTGTAAACGCTATAACTTTCACGTAAACCAATTAATTTACACGTATTGGTTTTTTTTTGTAGCAAAGACATGTCGCAGAATGCATTTTGGCAGAAATTTATGACTAAATTTGATTTTTACATTTTTTTTTACTGGACATGTTTTATAGCAAAAAGTCCAAAATATTTTTTTTTACCTCAAAATTGTCAGCCTTTTTGTTTATAGCGCAAAAAATAAAAACCGCACAGGCGATCAAATACCACCGAAAGAACGCTCAATTTGTGGGGAAAAAAAAGGATGTAAATTTAATTTATGTACCGTATTGCATGACTGCGCAATTGTCCGTTAAACTAGCGCAGCGCTGTATAGCAAGAAAATGGCGTAAATTGCATTATCTATACCAGGGGTGGGCAAACTTTTTGACTTGAGGGCGGCAATGGGTTCATATATTGGACCCGGGGGCCGGACCAAGAGTAGATGAATGATGTGTATGTGTCATCCATAGTAAGTATAGTAATATTCCCCATAGTAAGCATAGTAATTAATCCCCCATATAGTAATTCATCCCCCATATAGTAATTCATCCCCCATATAGTAATTCATCCCCCATAGTAATTCATCCCCCATATAGTAATTCATCCCCCATAGTAATTCATCACCCCCATAGTAATTCATCCCCCATATAGTAATTCATCCCCCATAGTAAGTCATCCCCATATAGTAATTCATCCCCCATAGTAATTCATCCCCCATAGTAATTCATCCCCCATATAGTAATTCATCCCCATAGTAAGTCATCCCCCATATAGTAATTCATCCCCCATAGTAATTCATCCCCCATATAGTAATTCATCCCCATAGTAATTCATCCCCCCTATAGTAATTCATCCCCCCTATAGTAATTCATCCCCCATAGTAATTCATCCCCCATATAGTAATTCATCCCCCATAGTAATTCATCCCCATATAGTAATTCATCCCCATATAGTAATTCATCCCCCCTATAGTAATTCATCCCCCCTATAGTAATTCATTCCCCATATTAAGTCCCCAAGTCCCCCCTGTGTCAATTCACTTACCTTTGCTCCGCGCGTTCCTCTCGCCGTGTTCCCGCGCCGTTTCGGTGTAGCATGAAAATCTGTCTCCTATGAGGATCTTTCCCATTCGACGTATCTGCGCATGTGCCAGTTTCAGGCATTAGCAGCCGATCGGCGATCTCCGGCACATGCGCAGATACGTCGAGGGGGACAGATCCTCATAGGAGACAGATTTTCATGCTACACCGGTCTTCAGGGCGGACTGTGAGAGGTGCCTAGCTCCCCTCACGTTCGTCACGCTGCCCCGCCTACACACATCCTGACAGCCATCCTGACAGTATCACGCTCCGTGGGCCGGATTAAAAGGTCCGCCGGGCCGTATACGGCCCGCGGGCCGTAGTTTGCCCATTGCTGATCTATACCATAGATTGTAGACGCTATAACCGTCACACAAACCAATCAATATACACTTATTGGGATTTTTTTTACCAAAAACATGAAAAACTCCCGGTGGGAGGGGCGAAACGCGTCAACGCACTTCCGGTCCAGTATCTGAACGTCCTGCGCAACTTCCGGTGAGTGGAGCGCACGCCCAGTGGTGCGTTTCAGCGGCCATTTTGGGATCTGTATTATACACTGTCATCCTCTGCAAAGTTGAGCTGTGAGGTCTCTGGAATCTATTTGTGGAAATTTATGGTCTTTTCCCTATCGATGGAGGATAATAAAACATGCTTTTATTCTATTTGGAAAATGTGAGTGGTTTGATATACATTTCTAAGGGTTGGTAATAGTTTGGCAATATGATATTTTCTCTTTGACACAACGCTGGAGCTGGTTTGAAGGTCCTGATTTAGAAAGGAGTGGAAGGACAACGCTGGCCCTGTACGGTGGAATGTTGGTCCGGAGGTTATAGAGGGGGGTGTAGGATCCCTGAAATTCCTAAAAAGGCTTACTACTCGCCATTATCTGGTGAGTGCGGTTTATGTTGGTTTGCACTGGTGGAAGGTGGAAGCATATTTGCACAGAAGATTTTTTTCTCTATTTTTTTTTTCTCTTTTTTTTCTTTTTTCTATACACTGTGAAGGCTGGAAAAAGGATTTGCGGACTTTTTAAATTCCTTTATATATAATCTTTATGCACTAAAGTGCTTTGGGCACATTCACATTTGTTATTATTAGAGATGAGCGAATCGAACATGACGAAGTGGAATTCGTTCCGAAGATTTGGAAAAATTGATTCGCGACGAATCCGAAGATTAGCAAACTTCGGATGCACGAATCGAATTTTCCCAAAAATGGCGGCGACATGTGTGGCGACAGGAGAAAATGGACAGAGAAGATGGGGCGGGGATCTCTGGGAAGGCGCGCAGACAAGGCGCGCTGACCCATAATGCATTCATGAGTCATGAATCATGACATGTGATCGCATTAGCCAATCAGCAGCCAGCCAGCACTGTGTAATGGTGGAGCTATAAATCGCGGCCATCTTAGAATTCTCCATTAGCCTCCGGTCATTCAAGAGAGACAGACCTGTCTGTATTAAGGGACAGAGTTAGGGCCACAGAGACTTTAGGGCCACAGAATCGTTACTCAGGGACACAGAATCGTTACTCAGGGACACAGAATCGTTACTCAGGGACACAGAATCGTTACTCAGGGCCACAGCTATCAAAGAATCGAAAATTTAAAGTGACATACACCCTTTTTTTTTTTGGTGGCTGTCGTGCACAGTTGGTGCTGCAGTTTGCCGATTGTGTACAATAAACTGACTTTCTGCTTCACAACCACTATTGTACGTTCAAAGAGTTAGATCCATTTACACGCCGGGTGGCGGTAATATTTTTTGGGTGATTAGTGCATTCCAGTGACAGAAACGTACAGTTTCCAGCCAACGGCAAGCTGCAATTGACCGATTGTGCTAAATAAACTGACTTTCTGCTTCACAACCACTATTGTACGTTCAAAGAGTTAGATCCATTTACACGCCGGCTGGCGGTTTTTTTTTGGGTGATTAGTGCTTATTGACATAAACGTACAGTTTACAGCCAACGGCAAGCTGCAATTGACCGATTGTGCTAAATAAACTGACTTTCTGCTTCACAACCACTATTGTACGTTCAAAGAGTTAAATCCGGTTTTATTTTTGGGGTGCTTAATGAATTAAAGAGTATGTCAGACAACACGCAGAGGAGTGGCAGAGGAGGCAATGTTTCTGGAGCGAGCAGACGTGGCAGCAGAGGAAGGGGTCGAGGCAGCACTAGTCGCAGCCAGAGGCCAGTGCTCCCGGTGTCATCCAGCGGTCGTGTCTCCACCGACAACCCTGCCGTCATTGATTGGTTGACTCGGTCGTCTTCCTCTTCCCAGGTCACCTCTGACACCTACAGCCAACGGTCGGTGGGTACGTCAGACACAACCGTTAGTTGGCATGGCCCGGGAGCAAGCCCACTGAAATCACGTGTCCTCGACCTGCCCCTGTCCTTTGGTGTTCCCTCACCAAGCGAAGTATCGCATGCTGTGGGCTCAGCCCCACTGTACAGTGAGGAAGAGCTAACAGAGGGCGGTCAGGAACGGGGGGAGACATCCGCCTCTTCAGCAGCCAGGCGAAGAAGTACTGGCGAGGAGAGTGGCTCGGTAGCCGGTCTAGAGACAGGTCTGTCTCCTGACCCACACGCAGCCGAGGGGGCTAGTAGTGACGCGGAGACCCTAATTGATGATGATGAGGCTGATCGCACTTGGCAGCCTCGTCGTCATCAGGCTATTGCTTCCGCATCATCAGGAGAAGAGGGTGGCAGCTTGGCAGCGAGCAAAACAGTCGGTGGGTTACCCAGGAGGCAGCAGGGTCGCAGCAGTGTCAGTGGATGCAAACGGCCACGGAGTAGAGCACCAGCTCCACTGCAGCCTACCACCACGGCCAGTAGTGGTGCCGGTGTGCACGGAGGAAGTAGCAGTCAGCCAGTGAGGAGTATCGGGGGCAAAGTTTCCTACTCGGCGGTGTGGCAATTTTTCGTCACGCTGCCCGAGGAAGTAAACGTAGCCGTATGTCGACTATGTGGCCAGAAAGTCAAGCGTGGCCAGGGGGCCCATGTTGGGACTACAGCGTTGCGTCAGCATATGCAGCGTCGCCATTCGGTGGCCTGGGAAAACCGTGATAAAGATACGGCGGTTCTGCCTGCCCCAGCCCCCGCTCCATCACCCGCTCCGTTACTTGCTCCGTCACCCGACGTCAATCGCCCTCTATCAGCCAGTCAAGGCTCCAACACCTCTGCTGAGGGGAGTTGTCGCTCGTTGGCATCTTCCGCTCGTTCAGATGCTCCTTCTCCTGCTACTCCTCTTCACGGATTCCGTCAGCAGTCTTTCTTGGAATCCGTTTCCAAGAGACAACAGTTTGCGAGCACGCACCCGACGGTGCAAAAGCTGAACGTCCTCCTGTCCAAGTTGCTGGTGCTGCAGTCCCTCCCTTTCCAAGTGGTGGACTCAGCACCTTTCCGAGAAATGATGGCTTGTGCCGAGCCGCGGTGGAGAGTGCCAAGCCAGCATTTCTTCGCCAAAAAGGCAGTGCCAGCCCTGCATTCACATGTAGAAGACATGGTGGGCCAGTTTTTGAGCATGTCGGTCTCTGCCAAAGTGCACGGCAGTGCCGACGTGTGGAGCTGTAACTACGGTCAGGGACAGTACATGTCATTTACGGCCCACTGGGTGAACGTGGTGCCGGCACAGCCGCACCAGCAACTTGGACAGGTCACGCCGCTTTTGCCTCCACGTTTGCACGTCCTCGGTCAGCAGCAAAGATGTCCGCCTCTACCACCTCTTCTTCCGCCGTGTCCTCAGCCGCCACGCCCGTGCCAAGTCCCATTACCCGACCGGCATATCACATGTGCAGGGCGCAACGGTGTCACGCTGTGCTGCACCTGGTATGCCTTGGCGAACGTAGTCACACAGGGGAGGAACTTCTGAGTGTAATGAACAGAGAAATCGACAGATGGCTGTCTCCGCGCAAACTGAAAATCGGAACCATGTTGACCGACAACGGAAAGAACATGGTGTCTGCTCTGCGTCAAGGAAGGTTGTGCCATGCGCCATGCATGGCTCACGTGTTCAATCTGGTTGTCAAGCGGTTCCTAAAATCCACCATCCCACTGCAAGACATCCTTAAAATGTCACGTAAACTTTGCATGCATTTCAGCCATTCCTACACCGCAAAGCACACCCTCCTTGAGCTGCAGCGGCAGAACGGAATTCCACAGCATCGCCTGATCTGCGACGTTGCAACAAGGTGGAATTCAACCCTACATATGTTAGACCGCCTTTACGAACAGCGAAAGGCCATCACCGATTTCCTGATGTTACAAGCGGATAAAGGTACTCCCCTGTGTAACTTAGATGTCAGCCATTGGCAGCTCATGCGTGACACCTGCCGCTTGCTCAGGCCCTTTGAGGAGGCCACGCTATTCGTGAGTCGGCAGGACTATGGGATGAACGACGTCATTCCTCTGTTGCACGTCCTGGAACAAATGCTGTTAACAATGGCTGGTCAGGGTGCGGTAGACGTGGCGCACAGATCTCAACGCCACATGACCCCTGTGGGGGCAGGACAGGAAGAAGAGGAGGAGGTAGAGGAGGACATTGGTGCTCAGGAATTATTGAGTGAAATGGGTGGTTTTTCCACTCAGCGGACAGGAGTGGAGGAGCAGGAGCATCTGGTAGAGGAGGAGGAGGAGACAGAGGACCCAGACGCACCGTGGCAGTATGCTGTGGAGATGGAGGCAGGGAGTCCCTCGCATTCCTTGGCACAAATGGCCCATAGCATGCTCGGTTGCTTGCGTAGCGACAGCCGAATAATAACCATCAGACAGAGGGATGACTTTTGGCTGTCCACCTTGTTGGACCCTCGCTACCGTTAAAAATGGTGGCCTTTTTCACACCTGCTGAGAGGGAGGCCAAAATAAAGTACTATAAAAACCACCTATGTAGTCATGCAGTATATAGCCCTATCGGCCACTTTCTGGCATCCAGTTGCTGTAGCCCCCATCACCACACTGTGCCACGGGCCCCTGTACCGCCTTCTCATACTGCTGCCAGATCCATCCTCTGCCATGTGCGTCTTTGTCGTCTGCTCACGCTGCTGGGTTCCAGTTTTAAACCTAGGCCTGTGTATGGCTTCCGAATACTGCTGCCTCCACCGCCACCCTGCGCCATGTGCCACTTTCAGGTCTCCTTACACTGTTGGTGGGTTCAATTTTGTGATAGGGTGCTGTATGGCCTTCCATTGCTGCTGCCTCCACCGCCACCCTGCGCCATGTGCCTCTGTCGTCTGCTCACGCTGCTGACGGCTTCCGCTTTTTAACCAAGGCCTGTGTTTGGCTTCCGAATACTGCTGCATCCACCGCCACCCTGCGCCATGTGTCTCTGTCGTCTGCTCACGCTGCTGACAGCTTCCGCTTTTTAACCTAGGCCTGTGTATGGCCTTCAATTGAAGCTGCTTCTGCTCTGCCACTCTGCCATTGGACTCTTGATAGTCGTCTCCCCACGCTGCTGCTGGGGGGACTTTTTAACATAGGCCTCTGTATGGCCTTCAATTTTAGCTGCTTACGCTCCGCCACTCTGCCATGGGCCCCTGTACCGCCTCCTCATGCTGCTGCCAGGCCCGTAATCTGCCATGGGCCCCCGTACCGACTCCTCATGCTGCTGCCAGGCCCGTAATCTGTCATGGGCCCCTGTACCGCCTCCTCATGCTGCTGCCAGGTCCAGAGTGTGTCATGGGTCCCTGTACGGCCTCCCATTGCTGCTGTCTCCATCGCCACACTCTGCCATGTGCCACTTTCAGGTCTCCTCACACTGCTGGTGGGTTCCATTTTGTCATAGGGTGCTGTATGGCCTCCCATTTGCTGCTGCCTCCACCGCCACACTGTGGCTCCACACTCTGGTTTTGGCCCCGTGACTGCCCAAATGAGTGAAGTGTGCGGTGATTCTAAATCGACGGCACTCATCTGCATGTCATACTGACTGACAGTATTATTTCTCTTCCCCAGCAGACTCCAAGGGCATTTAAATTAAAGGTACAGTGTTCTGCACTAATATAAAGGCTCTCTGAAGCCTAGAAACACCCTTTTTATAAGTTAAATTCGCAGTGAATATATTCGGCACGAAGCGAATTTAATCGGCGAATTCGGCGAATCAGCCGAACCGAATTTTTGAATAATTCGCTCATCTCTAGTTATTATCATTGTATATACATTTTTTAAGAGTGTCACACGTATGGGTAATTTTCTTCACATTTATGTATTTAGTGTGATTTAAGTGATTGGTATAGGTATTATTTGCGCTGGTTAATTTTGTTTTTGATGTAGCAGAATACATTTTGGCCTAAATTTATAACCAACTTTGAGTTTACTATATATTTTTTATTGCTAAAAGTAAAAAATATTGTTTTTCTTCAAAATTTTTGGCCTTTTTTTGTTTATAGAGTGAAAAATAAAAAGCGCACAGGTGATCAAATACCACCGAAAGAAAGCTCTATTTGTGTGAAAAAAAGGACGTAAATCTCGTTTGGGTGCAGCATTGCATGACCGCGCAATTATCAGTTGAATTAGTGCAGCGCCGAGTAGCAAAAAGAGGCGTGGTCATTAACCATTAGCCGCCCGGCCAATGGCCGTTTGGCGGCTTCAAAAGTGGTTCGGCATTCCGGGTGGACGCCATTTGGCGTGCTCCCGCACATGTGCAGTTTGCACTAATGCAGAGCCGCGCAGCGGTGCGACCTGTCACCGGCCGTGTACCTCGGACACGGCCCATGACAGATCTGAGTACCGGCCCCCCGTTGCTAGTACCATGTGACCTGCTGTGACCAATCACAGCAGGTCACATGACAGTTGTATACAATGGATGGCTTCATTCATGCCATCCATTGTATACTAGTGCCTAGCTGTGAATGGTCATGTGATTAGCAAATCACAGCTAAGCAAAAAAAAAAAAAAAAACCCTGAATGAATCGATTTCATTCAGGTAAATGCTTGCTTATAGCAAAGTAATTCTTTGCTATAAGCAAATTGTGTAAAAAAAAAAAAAAAAAATACTGATCACTTCCCCAAAGTAGTACAATGTTACTATGGTAACATTGTACTACTTTGGTCATAGTAAAATATGAAAAAAAATCTAGAAAAAATCATTAAAAAAAGTAATAAAAAATAAATAATAATAATAAAAAAAAAAATATATATATATATAT
This sequence comes from Staurois parvus, assembly GCA_951230385.1. Lineage (NCBI taxonomy): Eukaryota > Metazoa > Chordata > Amphibia > Anura > Ranidae > Staurois > Staurois parvus. The sequence goes on from CATNWA010005591.1 coordinate 21,291, forward strand.
ATATATTTTTTTTTTTTTCATACTGTCACCAGTCAGTGTCCCTGTTCACCGCCATGCCAGTTATATGATGACGCTGTACTGCACTGGTGACAGTATGTAAAAAAAAAAATAGTGAAAATAATTTTTTTAATTTTTTCATTTTCTGAAAAATTATGACAAAAAAATACAACTTCAAAAAACTCGCCATGCCTCTTATGAAGTACGTCGGACTGTCTACTCTGCAAAAAGGGGTCATTTGGGGATATCTGTACATTTCTGACATTCTTGGACCTCAAGAAATTAGATTGGCTGTCAGTACTTCAGGACTGATCAATATTCAGATCTATACCATAGTTTGTGAACTCTATAACTTTCCTACAAACTGAATAATACATCCTAATTTGGGTTATTTTCACCAAAGACATGTAGCAGAATACATCTCGGCCTAAATTTATGAAGAACAATTATTTATTTGTAAACTTTTATAACAGAAACAAAGAAAAACGTGTGTTTTTTTCAAAATATTTGGTCTTTTTTTGTTAATTTAGCAAAAAATAAAAACCCCGGCGGCGATTAAATACCACTAAAAGAAAGCTCTAGTTGTGTGAAGAAAATGATAAAATTTTAGTTTGGGTACAATGTTGTATGACCGCGCAATTGTCATTCAAAGTGTGAGAGCGCTGAAACGTGAAAAATGGCCTGGGCAGGAAGGAGGAAAATTGCCCGGTATTGAAACGGTTAAGGGGGGTAAATCCTCAGGAGGGCAAGTGGTTAAAAAAGTAACAAGTGCATACTCACAAAACAAGGATCATAAAAACAGACAAGGTGCCAAATGTATCAGTTCCAGACAAGAGGAAGGAAGAGTCTTTTCTTATTCTGCACAAGGATAAAGTGGTTTTGAGACCTAAACCTTTTCTTATGAGGGAGGTCTCTTCTTCTCACCACATTGAGGTAAAGGACACCTTGCTTCCTTCTCCAGGTGGATCAGACAACACATTTCCAGAGCCTATGCCCTTAAGGAAACATTCCAAGGTTCCTTCCTTATCATTCAAAGCTCATACCTCTGGGCTGTTGCTGTCACTTTAGCTTTTCAATATCAAGCATCTCTATACAGGGGCGGACTGACAACTCATGGGGCCCCGGGGCAATAGGAGATCATGGGGTCCCTGTGTCCTTGCCCACACTCAAAAAAGCCTATGAAAAAGGTACCAGGGGCATCTCATGGGGCCCCCTACTGACTCCGGGCCCTCGGGTAGTGCCCGAGTTTCCAAATGGTCAGTCCGCCCCTGATCCCAAATTTGCAGGGTTGCTACCTGGTCCCCTGTTCACATATTTCTTGTACATCCAGTTAGTAGAACTAGAACTCAGGTGATGCCAGATTCGGCCGTATAGTGCCTTAAGCTGTTTATACACGGCTCAGAAAAAAGTGTTACAATACACCTCCCGTTTGATTTGTAGACCGATCATTTCTTTGTGAGGGGCAAACATTAAAAATCAGCAGGGGGTCAAATACGCATTTCCTTCTCTGTACGTTATCCGGTATAGGTGTGAACAGAGCCTAAGACCCTTGCGACTTGCAAATCGCACGCCAAGTCGCACCATATTGTCCGCAATTACAGGGTCAAATCGGTGCGCTTCCCAATTGGTCGGAGCCGCACCGATTTCTAAAGTTAATACTTGCACTACTTTTGGTGCGATTTGCATAGACATCTGGGTCAGATGTCTTGCATATCGCAACTGAAATCAGCAGGTCACCCAACTTTGAAATCGTGCGACTTCACTGAAAGTCACACGATTTCAAAGTCAGGCTTGATGTGAAAAAAAAAGAACTGAACAAAACACAAATCGTGGCAAAAATGCATGTAGAAAAAAGCAAAACGAACTGCGAAAAGCACTGCAAAGCGGGCAAAAAAAAAACAAACTGCATAGGTGTGAATGGAGCCTAAGACCCCGGACGCACTGGGTGTGACTCGGCATGCGATTTGCATGCCATGCAACTTGCAAATTGCGAGCCAAGTTGCACCCTATTGTCTGTAATTACAGCGGTTATATCAGTGCGGTTCCCACCTGGTCGGATCCGCACCGATTTCCAAAGTAGCGCATTCACTACTTTTGGTGCATATGTGTCAGATGTCTGGCAAATTGCACCTCAAATCGCAATGACATCCCAACTTGTACGGGTTACAGTGAAGTTGCATGATGTCAAAGTCAGGATGGATGCAGGGGTGGACTGACCATTTGGAAACTCGGGCACTGCCCGAGGGCCCAGGGTCAGTAGGGGGCCCCATGAGATGCCCCTGGTACCTTTTTCATAGGCTTTTTTGAGTTTGGGCAAGGACACAGGGGCCCCATGATCCCCTATTGCCCGGGGGCCCCATGAGTTGTCAGTCCCCCCCTGGATGAATGTGACCGGGGTGGAAAGCATTTCCAGGAGTTATAGCATTTTGCCATCATTGTTGCTCCTAGTCATCAAGTCTCGATGTGTGATGATGCCGTATCGCCCCCCCCCCCCCCCACATCGGCTATTTGAGGCTCTACGTTGGTCCCGGTGACAAGGATTCCCGTAATCCTGACGCGGTTCAGTTAATGCCGGGTTCCGTGGGCCGTAATGGATCGGTCCTCTGGGATCTGCTAGTACCAGTGTCCTATTTAGCCCTCCCCATTCTGCCGCCCTGACAGCGATGCTAAGTATAGCAGGCAGCTGTACATGCCATGGGCCTGAGGAAGACTCAAATATAGAACGGCCATCACCGGGAGCCATGTGCCGGGACAGTAAAGACAGCAGAGATTACACGATGCCGGACAATTGCTGCAAGTCAGACGTTTGACTAAAAGGTGTCTGTAGACGTTGGATGACAGCTTCATCAGCTGCTTGTTTGTCGGGTCGATCAAAAAGTGAACTAATGTCACCCCAACGGCCTTCAGGCTCCATACACACTAGTGGTTATTAAGCTCCTAGAAGCTGTTGACAGAATTTTTCTTTTTCTTCTCCTAGAAGCTAAATAGTGTTATCGTACAAGCGCCTTGAAAAAGTCTTCACACCCCTTGAAATGTTCCCCATTTTGTCAGGTTACAACTAGAGATGAGCGAATTTTTCAAAAATTCGATTCGGCTGATTCGGCGAATTCCAGGAAGAAATTCGATTCGATGCGAATTAATTCGCTACGAAGTTAACTTATAAAAAGGGTTTCTAGGCTTCAGAGAGCCTTTAAATTAGTGCAGAACACTGTACCTTTAATTTAAATGCCCTTGGAGATGAGGAAGGAGAAGGAGAAGGATGAGAAGAAGGAGAAGGAGAAGGATGAGAAGAAGGAGAAGGATGAGAAGAAGGAGAAGGAGAAGGAGAAGGAGAAGGAGGAGAAGGATGAGAAGAAGGAGAAGGAGAAGGATGAGAAGAAGGAGAAGGAGAAGGATGAGAAGAAGGAGAAGGAGAAGGATGAGAAGAAGGAGAAGGATGAGAAGAAGGAGAAGGATGAGAAGAAGGATGAGAAGAAGGATGAGAAGAAGGACAGTTCTGTGACAGTTTCTGTCTATTTCTGACAGTTCTGTGACATTCACTCCATACAGCGGTTGAAACATTGTATCTATTTGTTTCCATAAATGACATTCTGCAGATACACTTAGAGGAGCTCTGCAGATATACACTTTTTGCCGGCTTGGAATTATTCTTATTTTCATCCTACTTCTTCTTCTTCTTCTTCTTCTTCTTCTTCTTCTTCATCCTCATCCTCTTCTTCTGAGGATGAGGATGAGGATGAAGAAGTAGAAGAAGAAGAAGAAGTAGGATGAAAATAAGAATTCCAAACCGGCAAAAAGTGTATGTGCAGAGTTCCTCTATTTCTGACAGTTCTCTGACAGCTTCTTCACATGTACAGCGGTTGAAACATCTGTATCCTAAATGGAAACTAATAGATACAATGTTTCAACCGCTGTACATGTGTTCCTTCTGTCAGAGAACTGTCAGAAATAGCGGAGCTCTCTGCAGGGACACTTTTGCCGGCTGATCGGGAAAAATCCGATTCGCGCACCCGAAGTAGGCAAATATTCGGATTCGACGCGAATCAAATTTTTCCTGAAATTGTATCGAATTCCGGTTCGCCTGGTTCGATTCGCTCATCTCTAGTTACAACCAAAACGTCAATGTATTTTATTGGGTTTGGATGTGATAGACCGACACAAAGTGGCACATAGTAGGGAAGTGGAAGGAAAATGAGAAAAGGTTTTCAAACTTTTTTTGGTGAAAAAAACACTAAAAAAACGCAAACGCGGGAAAACGCGGCTACACACTAATGCAAAAACGCTACAAAAAAGCTGAAAAACTGATGTTTTTAACGTGAATTTACCAACGTTATCAAAATGCCCCGTGTGCTTGGAGCTTAAAATCGAATGTGGAAGGGAGGCCGCACGGGCCCCCTGGAGCATGGGGCAGGGAACCCGCAGGTCCACTGAGCTGCATCCATGGATCAGTATGAAAGCAGCCGAATAGTTGTGAACCCTTTTAAAAGTGCTATATGCCCATTGCAAAAGCGCAGTGTATGTAGTGTTTAATCCACGGACCTCTTTTCCTCTCTCCAGGCTACTAGACAGGTGCCAGGTGAAGTCCACTCGGTATCACTCCACCTGGGACAGGAGCCGGTACTACAGAGGAAGCATCGGCTTGAGGCTCCTGCTCTCCGCATGTTTCCTGGGATGACAATCAATGGGTTGCCGACTCCAGGCATGTGCTTCCTGGTTTGAGGTCAAGGGCCACATCAGAGGGCTCCGAGGGTCACATGCTGCCCATGGGCCACAGGTTGAGCACCCCTGGATTACAATATGAATGGCTACAGAACTAATGAGAGGAGACTAGTGTAGTAGCTGGCGTGTGTTGATGTGATTTTGCGAATGACGGCGCTCTTCTCCTGCGCCGTCATTCACCGCAATACAAAACGACAGTTACTACAGCAGTCTCTCTCCTCCGCAAGTGCAGGCAGTTGGTGGGTCTGGGCTCAATAGCAGTGGCAGTTTGAGTTGAGTTGAGCTAATCTTAGATTGATCCAATTGTCTGGCATGGTCTGACAGATGTGGAGGGACAGGCGAGCTGACTGACCACGCTGCACAGCAACCACTGCAGAGATTTAAAGGTGACCACATGCTATGTGCACTGGGCTAGTTATAAATTGGGGAGGTTGCCATTTCTGTTTGACTTGCCGTGGGTTCCTTTTTAGGGAGGAATGAGCTGCCTCCAGACATGCCTACCCTATATCATCCATATATGCTCCAACATGGAGGCTTCCGTAGACTAGAGCAGCATTTTTCAACCTTTTTCAGTCCAGGCACCCTTTAAAATCATGGACAGTCTTGAGGCACCCCATGGTAAAATATGAAAAACTATTCTAATAGTTTTATATAACACAGTAACATCCACACATGTAGGACACCCAACAGAGGTGAATTATTCTTCAAATACACTTTTGCACACTGGTACTGACTAGTATTCCATTGTTTCTCCTCTCGCTCAGTTTTTCTCCATCACTGAGCTAATGTGACCCCAGCATTGATGGAAAGGGGCGGGGGAGGGTCAAACTAGGATGCTGTGCAGGCAACCGACATCCTCCTTATCAACTGATGATGTCATTGGTTGTCAGGATGCCGGCGGCTAGAAGGTTGTAATGGCGCACAATGAAAACCTGTGGCTTTGTGTAACTAGAAGGCCGGCTTGTTCCACCCACTGGCTGTTATACACATTTTGGGCAATTTTTAGACATTTTGCCAAGGCACCCCTGAGGAAACTTCAAGGCACTCCCGGGTGCCTGGGCACCCTGGTTGAGAAAGGCCGGACTAGAGTTAAGAGTGCACTCTTTAGAGAGGCTTCCATGAGGCATTTCGGCTTCCAAATAATATTTCCAAATGTTGTGCAACTAAAACCTGTTTTTAACACTAATTGTCAGATATTGTAGATATAGCACCCTCTAGGTAGATAGGCTTTTCTGTTTTGTTAGACAGAGGCTGGGTAGCAGCCTGTGATGAGTCAACCTAGGAGTGAGGGAGTTCACCTCAGGACAGGCTGGGAGGTTCTACAGGTCAGGGCTTCTGGAGCCCTCCCACCCTTCCAGAAACTGAGAGAACTCTCTGGAAGAGGGGTGAAGGAGGGGAGGAGGCCCAGATCTGCATGTTTGAGGGACCCTGGCCAATCCGCAGGTAAGAAGCCGGGCATGGTGACCGAGGACAACCCTTAAATTGGTTAGAGCCTGAGCAGCACGGGACTCAGGTGGAAGATGGATTGAGAGAAGGCTGGAGTGTGGAGCCTGGGAGGGGGCCCCAGGGAGGGTAACCTACCTACAGGCTGGTCTCAGGGTGGGAGGATCTCCACTGCCTAAAGTCTCCTATAGAGGACATCCTGAGCAGCAGCGAAGGAGCCAGCCCAGCGAAAAGCCCGAAAGCAGCTACCAACCTACCATGTTGACAGGACAGGACAGTTTGAGTACTCCTACACCCCCTGGGCCAGATAAGGGGAGAGGGTGGTCAGGTGCAATACCCAACTAGTTCTCATCCGGGACTGCTTAACTGCTAGATCTTGGAATCCTTGCCCAGGGATGCTTCAGTGCAGCCGGGTGAAGCGGAAAGATTCATCTGGGATCTGAGGAGGTACACCAAGGGGACCTCAGTGCTCCTTAAAGAGACAGTCGCTATTTTTGCAGATCCACATTATTGTACTTAGAAGTTTACCCTGAAGTTTAATTCCGTGGGCGTCCCATATACTTCTAGACCCCATGCAAGTTATTAACCCCTTAATAAAAAAACAACTAAAAACCAGCTCAACGATTGTTTACTGACTCTGAATGTACGAGCGTGGAAAAATGTGTGTTGCCTGGCCATGCAGAGCTTAGGGGGACCCAAAACAAGTCCATCGGCCCTTATGAGGGTAGTGCTACATATATATATTTTTTTTGGCTAGGTGGTAAATGTGCTGGGAAATACATTGGAGCTGATTTACTAAATGCAAATAGACTGTGCACTTTGTGAGTACAGTTGCTCCAGAGCTTAGTAAATGAGGTAAAACTTCAATTTGCAAAGAATGCCCAATCACGTGTAAGGGAAAAAAAAAAAACAACATTATTGTTGCACATGATTGGATGATGGAAGTCAGCAGAGCCTCACCTCATTTATTAACCACTCGCCTACCAGGCACTTATACCCCCTTCCTTACCAGGCCAATTTTCAGCTTTCAGCGCTGCCGCACTTTGATTGACAATTGCGCGGTTATGCAACATTGTACCCATATGAAATTTTGATCATTTTTTTCTCACAAATAGAGCTTTCTTTTGGTGGTATTTAATCGCCACTGGGCGCTTTACTTTTTGCGCTATAAATTAAAAAAAGTGCAAAAAATTGGGCACTGATAGGCGGCACTGATGGGCACTGATAGGCAGTACTAATGAGGTGGCACGGATAGGCGGCACTGATAGACAGCACTAATTAGGGGTCACGGATAGGCGGCACTGATATGCAGCACTGATAGGCGGCACTGATAGGTGACATTGATGATGGGTACTGATAGACGGCACTGACTGGCATCACTTCTGGGCACTGACTGGCGGCACTGACTGGCACAACCCCTGGGCACTGACTGGTGGCACTGACTGGCAGCACTGCTGGGCTGCACTGGTGGGTGGCACTGGTGGGCAGCACTGGTGGGTGGGCACAGGTGGGTGGCACTGGTGGGCACAGGTGGGTGGCACTGGTGGGCACAGGTGGGTGGCACTGCTGGGCACATGTAGGTGGCACTTTTGGGCACAGGTAGGTGGCACTGCAGAGTGGCACAGGTGGGTGCACTGCTGGGCACAGGTGGGGGCACTGCTGGGCACAGGTGGGGGCACTGCTGGGAACGGGTGGGCGGGGCTAGTGGGCGCACTGCTAGGCGGAACTTGCGGGTGTCACTGCTGGGCACCGATCATCAGGGCACTGATCATCAGTGCCCTGATGATCGGTGCCGATCCCCGCTCTGACAACTGCCGGTTCTCGGCAGTACTTTCCTCACGATCTGACAGCGTGAGGAAAGTGCAGCCGGGAACCGGCACTTGCATTTCCCTGTGATCAGTGTGTCATTGGACACCGCTGATCACGTGGTAAAAGGCCGGTGGGATCGGCCTTTCACCACATCACGTGATCAGCTGTGTCCGTAGGACACAGCGATCACGGAGATCGCCGGGTGCGCGCCCCCTGGGGCGCGCAGGAGAGCGCGTTCTGGGAGGACGTCATATGACGTCCACTCAGAACTGGCCGGCCGCGGTGAAGCCATCATTCGGCTATGCGCGGTCGGCAAGAGGTTAAGCTCCGGAGCAACTAATTGGCTTTAGTATACAGTTACATAGTTAGTCTGGCTGAAAAAAGACAAAAGTCCATCCAGTTCAACCATTAAAAAAAAAAAAAAAAAAGTTATAATCCTACACCCACAGTTGATCCAGAGGAAGGCAAAAAAAACCAGCAAAGCTGATCCAATTTGCTCCTGCAGGGGAAACAATTCCTTCCTGATCCCCCGAGAGGCAATCGGATATTCCCTTGATCAACTTTACCTATAAATGTTATATCCAGTTATATTCTGTGTATCCAAGAAAGAATCCAGGACTTTCCTACAGCAATTCACTGAGCTGGCCACAACCAACTCTTGGGGGAGTCTATTCCACATTCTCACAGCTCTTACTGTGAAGAAACCTTTCCTTGTTTGGAGATTAAATTTCTTTTCCTCCAGAAGTAAAGAGCACCCCCTTGTCCCCTATTGCTTTGTATGCTAAGTGCTCTTGGTCCAAAAAGCAGGAAGAGCCGGAAACTCCACAATCCTAAAAGCTTTATTAGTGATACAGGAGTCCCGCTGGTGCGTTTCGGCGAGTAGCTTTGATCACAGCATAGTGCTTAATAAAAGAAAACACATATGGTGCTCTGGGTCCCTTAGATATTCAACAAGGGTTTTATTCTTCTGTCTATACTTCTTCTTTGAAGCTGAGCTCCAAGAATCTTGAAATTTCTCCATTGCAGCGGGGCTGCTGCACCTGCACCGAAAGAGAGAGCGGCTTGTTTAGGTCTGCTGAGCAAGAAAAGTAGATTTATTTACCCAATCCTCTGCTCCTCTGTACTGCTGGGCCAGTCTCTGCAGCATCTTCTCCACCATGCTTCAGTGGTCCAAGGTCCTGACATCATCAACACGTACAGTATGTAGGCCTTTATTAAGCATGAAACCGCCAAGGGACAATCCACTGTCAGAAGATGGGGGAGTGTTGTCTGCTCGGAAAGTGGAAGATCAGGTAAGTAAAAGTTATTTTTGTAGCCCTTAGGATAAATGGTCGGTTAACTTTTACAGTGCAGTTGCAGCCGCACCGTAAGGAGAATCTTCAGGTTTCCTAGAGTTGGACTTTAAGCAGGTCAGTCATACAGTCATAGCCAAAAATTATTGGCACCCCAGCATTTCTGTCAGATAATGCTCAACTTCGCCCAGAAAATTGTTTCAATTACAAATGTTTTGGCATTCTCATGTTTATTTCTTTTGTTTGTATTGGTGACACAAAAAAGCAGATAAACAAAAAGCCAAATCTGACACATTCCACGCAAAACCCCAAAAATGGACCGGACAAAATTACTGGCACTTTCTCAAAATTGCAAGAAATAATTGCATTCTGAGTTTGTGATGCTCCTGTAATTTGTAATTAAACTCACCTGTATCCATTAATAGATCTTAATGTTCCTGTGTCCACTGTGCACAACATTGTCAAGAAGTTTACAGCCTATGGCACTGTAGCTAATCTCCCTGGACAAGAGAGAAAAATTGCTCAAAGATTGTAACGAAGGATTGTTGAAGCAGTGGATAAAGAACCTCCATCAACTTCCAGACAAATTCAAGCTGACCTTCAGGCACAGGGTACACCTGTGTCAACTTGCACTATAAGTCGCCATCTGAATGAAAAGGGACGCTATGGTAGGAGACCCAGGAGGACCCCACTGCTGACACAGAAATATGGTAGGAGACTCAGGAGGACCCCACTGCTGACACAGAAATATGGTAGGAGACCCAGGAGGACCCCACTGCTGACACAGAAATATGGTAGGAGACCCAGGAGGACCCCACCGCTGACACAGAAATATGAAAAGTCCAGATTGGAGTTTGCCAAAACTTACCTGAGGAAGCCAAAATCCTTTGGGGAGAATGTGCTGTGGACAGACGAAACAAAAATGGCAGCTTTTTGGTAAAGCCCATCATTAATCAATTACACAAAGAAAATGTCAATGCAATGCCCTCGATCCCCTCATGTTTTGCATTGTTTTGGTATTGTTCTGTCACATGTTCTGTCTCCCTTTGTAATGTACAGCGCTGAGCGAACTATTGGCGCTTTATAAATACTGTATAATAATAATAATAATAAAAAAGCCCCCAGAAATGTTTTCAGACAAAGCGCTGGAGAGGACTGAACTGGCCAGCAATGAGTCCAGATCTCCATCCCATAGAGCTCCTGTGGAGAGATCTCAGAACATCATTTGGGAAAAGGAACCCTTCCAATCTGAGAGACCTGGAGCAGTTGGCGAAAGAAGAGCGATCCAAAATTCCAGTAGAGAGGTGGAAGAAACTCATTGATGGTGACAGGAAGCCATTGATTTCAGTTATTTTTTTCCAAGGGGTGTCCTACCAAATATTACATTGAGGGTGCCAATAATTTAGTCCAGTCCATTGTGGTTTTGCATAGAATGTGTCAGATTTGGCTTTTTGTTTCTCCACTTTTTTGTGTCATACCAATACAAACAAAAGAAATAAACAGGAGAATGTTGAAACATTTGTAATTGCAACACTTTTCTGGATGAAGTGGTGCATTATCTGACAGAAATGCAGGGGGGGGCAAGATTTTTGGACATGACTGTATTTTAAAATCATCCACCCCCCAAACTAAGTAGAAAACACCCTCTAGCTCATGTGCACATCTATATTCCTTGTTGATAAGGACCATGAAACTTTCACAAATGTCTACTGACTAGAACTGGAATCTGGAGTGGAATTTTGGCCTGGTGCCCATTGATACACCCAGATTTCCAGAGATAATGGGGATCATTCAAGCAAAGAAACATAAAATTGGAATTATTGCCAGCAGGACCAATCATATTTTTTGTTTTATTAGAAGAAAAAAACCCAGGTTGGACATTGTCGCCAATCACTATTCATAGCTTGGCCCAACATTCGGGCACGTGTGATGGAACATTCAGGATCTCGATAGAGCATTCTATAAGAGGCTTCTATTACAAAGGTGACAACAGAAGACATTTCGGCCTTTGAGTCATGAATCTGGATCAGATCCCTAGAATAGTTTCAATGTGAAAACTTGTCACAGCCCTTCTTGGTAACAAGGAGCTGGGTAAGGCCTCAGACTTCCAGTGATGAGTCACGCTTGAACGGAGTATGTCTGGTGTTCCCTCCTGCTGAAGGCAGCTGTCCCATCTAGTTGTCCAATGTGTCACGTCAAGGAGTGATCACATTACAGTCACAATTCCACTGCTTTGTAATGTTGTTGCTATATATATATATAGACAGGCAGCTGATGAGAGTAGTCAGCTGTAAAGCAAGACTTGGTGTTGGAGTGTTGGGTTAGAGGTAGGAAAGTTCTTTCTGAGATTCATTCTCATCAGTGGAAAGACCTGTCTGCCCAGGCTCTGTGGGCATAGAGAAGATACTGATCCTCCTTTGAAGATGGCACTTCCTGTTCAACAAGCTGAAGAGCTGAGGCTCTACCAGCAAACACTTCTTCAAGATGGGCTGAAGGATATGTTAGACCACAATAAATTTATAGATTGTGTTTTGCGGATCCAAGGAAAGGAATTCCCTTGCCACCGACTGGTCCTGGCAGCCTGTAGCCCGTACTTTCGGGCCATGTTCCTCTCGGACTTAGAAGAAAGCAAGAAGAAGGAAATCGACCTTGAAGATGTGGATCCTGATGTGATGGGGAAGATCCTTCACTACATCTACACTTCAGAGATCGAGATCACTGAGAAAAACGTCCAGGATATATTTTCAGTGGCCAACATGTTTCAGATTCCTTCCATATTCACTGTGTGCGTATCATTCCTTCAGAAGAAACTGTGTCTTAGTAACTGCTTGGCTATCTTCCGACTGGGCCTTATGTTGGATTGTCCTCGCCTGGCGGTCTCCGCACGGGACTTCTTGTGCGATCGTTTCAACCTGATCACCAGGGACGAGGAGTTCAGCCAGCTCTCCCCTGATGAACTTATTGCTGTTATCTCCAGTGACTCCCTTAACGTGGAGAAAGAAGAGGACGTATTTCAGGTGGTCATGAAGTGGGCAGCTAAGGATAAAGAGAACCGCGTCAAGGCCTTGCCGGTCATCTTTGAAAGCATTCGGTTCCGTCTGATATCAGAAGACTACATCAAGAACAAGGTGGAGAAACATGAACTGGTCAAGTCCAACTCTGAACTCTTGAAAAAGCTTCAGATGGTGAAAGACGCTCAAGGCGGCAAACTACCGGTGGTCAAAAAGAAAGAAGCACAGCAGAGCAAAGATGGAGAGAAAGTTGTCAATGGTGATGTGGAGGAGGATGAAGAAGTCCTACCAGGAATTCTAAATGACACTCTGAGATTTGGCATGTTCCTGAAGGACCTCATATTCATGATCAGTGACACTGGAGCAGTGGCCTATGACCCAAATGCCAATGAATGTTTTTTTGCCTCGTTGTCTGCTCAGATCCCAAAGAATCATGTCAGTTTGGTCACAAAAGAGAACCAGATTTTCGTGGCTGGTGGACTTTATTACAATGAAGACAACAAGGAAGAGCCACTGAGTTCCTACTTCTTGCAGGTAAGCTTTACAGTGGTGTGCGATGAAATGAAACTTGTTATGCTTGTATGCAAAGCATTTTCCAATGCCTCTTATCCGACCCGAGACCATATACATGCTCATTGCTCAGTACACATACGTGTGCCTGTAAAGTCCCCCTGAAGTATCCGCAATACCTGGTGGTGCAGGGTGTAGTTTTGAGCAGGCATGTGCTTCACAAAGGAATAACCAAGGTCAATAAGGAAGTGGTTAGAATCTGGTCTGAACATGTATGAGGCATCATATGTATCCTTCTAATACGTTTTGAGATCCTTTATAAAATAATGAAATAAATATAGTATATAGTATAGTTGTTGCCCATAGCAACAAACCACACCTTAAAGGAGAATTCCGGGCAAAAGGTTTTTTTTTTCTGTGTCCACACTGCACGGGTTTACTTCTCATTTTGTTCTAAGGGAGAGGACAGTGAAGATTTTCACACCTGAACCGCCGATCCTTCTGCACAAGATCGGTCCCTTCGGCTCCTGCCCCCCTCCCTTGTCCAGCGGTCTTGTAACTGGACTGTTCCTGATAGGGTCTCCGAAGTTCAAACTCACAAATGTCAAACTGGGAGCAGCAGTTGTGCCCGTGCAGCCGCTGCATCCCAACTGACATGAATGGGACTGCCTGCATGGAACACTTGTGCTGGCAAAACACTTCCTACACACAGGTGTATGCTTAAAGTGGAACTTCAACCAAAAGGGGAAGTTCCGCTTGTTTGCATTCCCCCCCCCCCTTCTCTTTAACAGTTTTTGGGTTGGGGGAGGGGGGCAGGTATCTGGTTTTGACAGGTACCTGCTCCCGCTTCCGGTTGGATCTCCCTCCCCCCTCCTTCCCCTGCAGCCTTCTAGGACACTTCATGGGTCCCAGAAGACTGCAGGACCATTCACAAATGGCAGCGTGCTTTGCACTTGTGCAGTGGGATGCTGACCGGGAAGCTGCAAGCTTCACAACCAGTTTCCCTTAGTTAGGATGCCAGCGCCTGGACCCAAAATGAATGGAAAAGTCGGCCCAGATAAGGACGGCGCTGGATCCCTGGAGGGGAAAGTGTCCTTATATTAACAGTCTTGTTATAATAGAAAAAGAAGGAGCACTCGATGTCCAAAAGAAGGCACTTTTTATGGTAGATTAAGAGGCATTTAGTGAGAGTAACGACATGTACATTAAGCCAAAGCGTTTCAGGAGAACAGCCTCTCCCTTCTTCAGGGCTATGAACATATATGAAAAACATACAGAGAAACAAAGAATAAAATGTGTATATTAAAAAAACATTATGTCAATTATGTCGAGGCAAAAATACCAAGGTAAAATATATCTTAAAATGACATCAAATTAAAAAAAAATTATATATATATATATATATATGTGTGTGTGTGTATACTGTATATATATGTGTGTGTATACTGTATATATATATGTGTGTGTATACTGTATATATATGTGTGTATGTATGTATATATATATATGTGTGTGTGTGTGTGTATTTATATATATATATATATATATATATATATTAGAATTACAACAAAAATATAAATCAAGAGTTCCTGTTCATGATCCAAATAATCAAAATGGAAATAAATCAATAGTAATAAAAAACAAATAATCAAAATAAATAAATTATTTGTAGCTGACTTTTATTTTTTTTTGGGGGGGGGGAGAAGACAGAAGCTCCTCTGTAAGTGCGCCCATGTTAATGTGGCCTTAGAGTTCAGCAAAGGGGAACAAAATGAATAAGGGGGGTGGAGGAGCTCAGCTATGAGGATCAATGACATAGATTACAGTTGATTCTTCTGTAAAAGAGGTTCTTACCCATTTCAATACCGGGCAATTTTACACCTTCCTGCCCAGGCCATTTTTCAGGTTTCAGCGCTCTCATACTTTGAATGACAATTGCGCGGTATACAACATTGTACCCAAACTAAAATTTTATCATTTTCTTCACACAACTAGAGTTTTCTTTTGGTGGTATTTAATCACCGCCGCCGGGGTTTTTATTTTTTGCTAAATTAACAAAAAAAGGCCAAAAATTTTGAAAAAAAAAACACGTTTTTCTTTGTTTCTGTTATAAAAGTTTGTAAATAAATAATTGTTCTTCATAAATTTAGGCCGAGATGTATTCTGCTACATGTCTTTGGTGAAAATAACCCAAATTAGGATGTATTATTTAGTTTGTAGGAAAGTTATAGAGTTCACAAACTATGGTATAGATCTGAATATTGATCAATCCTGAAGTACTGACAGCCAATCTAATTTCTTGAGGTCCAAGAATGTCAGGACAGTACAGATATCCCCCAAATGACCCCTTTTTGCAGAGTAGACAGTCCGACGTACTTCATAAGAGGAATGGCAAGTTTTTTTAAGTTGTATTTTTTTTGTCATAATTTTTCGGAAAATGAAAAAATTAAAAAAATTATTTTTACATATTGTCACCAGTGCAGTACAGCGTCATCATATAACTGGCATGGCGGTGTTTAGGGACACTGACTGGTGACAGTATGAAAAAAAAAAATATATATATTTTGTTTATTTTGTTTTATTTTTTTATTATTTTTAATTTTTTATTACTTTTTTTTTATTTTTTTTAAGATTTTTTTTTTCATATTTTACTATGACCAAAGTAGTACAATGTTACCATAGTAACATTGTACTACTTTGGGGAAGTGATCAGTATTTTTTCTTTTTTACGCAATTTGCTTATAACAAAGAATTACTTTGCCATAAGGAAGCATTTACCTGAATGACATCGATTAATTCAGGTTTTTTTTTTTTTGTGCTTAGCTTGTGCATGTGACCTGCTGTGACCATTCACAGCTAGGCACTAGTATACAATGGATGGCATGAATGAAGCCATCCATTGTATACAACTGTCATGTGACCTGCTGTGATTGGTCACAGCAGGTCACATGGTACCGGCAACGGGGGCCGGTACTCAGATCTCTCATCGGCCGTGTCCGAGGTACATGGCCGGTGACAGATCGCGCCGCTGCACGGCTCTTCAACCGCGCGAACTGCGCATGTGCGGGAGGACGCCAAATGGCGTACACCCCAGAAAGCTAAAGCATTTTTGCGGCCGCCAAACAGCTGTAGGCCAGGCGGCTAATGGTTAAAGTATAACTAAAGGCAAAACTTTTTTTTTTAGGTTTGGATAGAGTGGAGGTGGATTAGACCCCCTTGTCAGTTTTTATTGCTGTCTGTGTCCCCGTTACGTAGATCCCCCCCCCCCTCTCTATTTGTCCTGTTTATCATTATCATTGAAATGAAAAAAAAAAAAACCCCACATTTTGTGTGGTTCCCAAAAAAGAGGAGACATTTTCCAATTGGGAGTCTAGTTCTGGTGGCCTGGGAGTCCCCAAGGAATTCCTGTAATTTCCAGGGATTTCCTGTCACTTCTGGGGACATCTCTGCAATAGGACATAGATGGCGAAATAAATCTGACGGGATATAAGCCTCTCTTGCTCTGTCCAAAATAAAAATAAAAAAAGTTTTGCCTATAGTTCTTTGATTATGTAGTACTATCCCCCTAAGAGTTGCAATAGATTTGGGTCCACCTATAGTCCTGTGCAGCCAGGCAACACGCATTTTCCACTCAGACATGCAGCCAGGAGACAGTGAGCAGTCCTTGGGCTTGTTTTGATGTTTTATTAAGGGATGATAAAACTTGGATAGGGTGAGGGGTGTAAGGGATGCCCAAGGAAACTGAAACTGGAGGACAAACGTTCTGAAACAATTTTCAAGTCTTCACAGCAAAATTCCTCTTCTGGAGAGCCAGCCAGCCTCTCCTGATGTACCATCCCTGACCCCAGATCCTCCTTAATCCAGCAGTACTAGGTATATCCCTGGACAGGGGATCCAGTGCCTGCCACTACAATGTGAACAGTCCCAGGTAAAAAGTGCATCCAGTTCCCCACCAGAGTGCTCCTTTCCCCTTACTGTCCCAGAGGGTGCAGGTTTACTCACTTGGTCGCTCTCCTGTGCTTCTGGTGGGTAGGTGGCTGCTATCAGGCCTTCTAGATGGGCCGCTCCTTCCCTGCCACACAGGTGGTCCTCTCTCAGGGGGCCGATGAAGTCCCAAGTTTTCAACCTACCAAGGTCCTCTACCTGCAGGTGTGCCCCTCTCCATCTGGGCCACCTCACAGGCTCCTGCCTCCAGCCTCTCACATCTCTTTCTCTCTCTCTCTTCCAACCAAACTGTCCTGCTGTTGAGCAGGCTAAGTTACTCTTAGAAGTTGTTCTGGCCCCCTGCCAAGCCTCCTGTTGGGGATTGGCCAGGATCCCCTAAGAGTACAAGCTAGCCACTCCACAGATCCGCCCACTGCTTCCAGGCCTTTCTCCAAAGTTCTAGAGCAGGGGAAATTCTAGAGGGGCTGGTTTGCAGAGCCTCTCAGCCCTGACCCGATTTTGACCCCCTGCTAGCTATTACTCCCAGGCTGCTACTCAGCCCTAGCTAACAATTGGAGTCTAGCTCCCCCTAGTTACCTAGGAGGGTGCTGCATTCACCCCCACCTGCTAAAAACAGCCATATCCTCATTGGCTGGGGGACATATAGGAAAAAAAGGCCCAGGAGTGGGGCATCCCATACAAAATGGGGAGGGGGGGGAAAAAATATTTGCAATTAAATATTTGTGTAAAAATAAAGTCTGTACATTTTACATATTTACATATGGTACAAAAGAAAACATATGGACAACCTGACTATAGCTAGCTGCAGCTAATACCAGGAAATAACAGAGCACCCAAAAGAGCATATATACGCATTCACTGTACAATGGTATGGAGCACAGGGGCGGACTGACAACTCATGGGGCCCCCGGGCAATAGGGGATCATGGGGCCCCTGTGTCCTTGCCCAAACTCAAAAAAGCCTATGAAAAAGGTACCAGGGGCATCTCATGGGGCCCCCTACTGACCCCAGGCCCTCGGGCAGTGCCCGAGTTTCCAAATGGTCAGTCTGCCCCTGATGGAGCACCTCCCCCTTGAAGGAAATCCTCCATGCATAAGAAGTCTTCCTCTTGGTCCTTGAAGCAGGCAGACAGCCATCTGGAGAACCTGCAGAACAGTGGACATAAAACACATATAAAGACAAAATGCAACCCTAACTTAATAATAAGGCACTTCAGCAACTCTTCGGGAGGAGCCCCTCCAAAAGAAGTGATAAAGACTAAGCAGTCTCCTAGGATACTTTCAGACCAGCTTGTCTGGAGCAACAAAAGACAGAATCCAGCCTGGTCCATAAAGAATATACGTAAGGCCCAACTATGGTGGGAATCCTCTTCAATAATAATGTTTAGGGCTGGGCAGTTTAATGGTGGAGCCCATCAGTCCTGTGAGCAGAAATGGAATATGTCACTTTAGGCCTTTCTGCGCTCGTGACCACCACTCTGTCTTTGTGGATGGCCCAACCTCTGCTCCACTCCTCTTTAATCTCTAAGAGATGTGAGGTAGGGACCCCTTAAAGACTTAGGGACATGTAGATAGTCCCAGACAAAATTGTCTTACCATTCTTGCCTGGAGTCACTGATGGTGTCCATGACGCTCTGAGGAACATAGGGGTAGTACCTTCTCCACTCCAGAGCTACTCACTTCTGTATAAACCTCAGGAAACAAGAAAACCGAGGCAAGTTGTCCTTGCCCCCTATTCCTGGGTAGACACAGGGGTTATGAGCCCTGAGAACCAGCATTTGAAATTCCAGGTTCTTGATGCTTGTCTTAGGCCCAGGATCAGGGAATTCAGACCTTGGCTGAGGGGACATCCAGACAGGCTCATCCCCTAGTGAGTTCCCTGACAGCCCTGTCAAGGAGTCTTAGTCCTTAGTGGTATCCCCCCAGTCCCACTCTTCTTCAGAATCCTCCAGGGACCAGTCCTCTTTCTCCTCCACCATTAAAGGGCAGAACATCACCAGAATTCTAGGGGACCCCCAATTTACCTCCCCACCACTGACACTCTCTGTCGGCTCACCCAAGGAATGGCTGTCCTCACTGACTGGCTCCTTCCAGAAGAAGCACGTAGATCAGCAGTCCTGACTTTACTGTGTTTTCTCCAGCTACATGCTTGTTCCAGGTAAGCAACTCGGAAAGTGCTGAATTCAGGGGCAGCCAGGCAGTTGGCCTTTTCAGAAGCATTTCTGCAACTGTGTTCCATATGTATCCTTCAATGCAGCTTTCCTTTAAGGGGGCTCCTTTTATACGGGGAATCTGCAGCCTTGGGGAGAGGTTGGGAATGCTGCGAGGTTCGGCGTCAATGCTTAGTCAGTGGATTTGAGCGCAGAGCACCCATGGAGCAGAACCGCTGGCAGGCAGCCATCATGCACATTCAGCTTTCTGTGGAGCGAGGGGGGCTCCTGACCCCTTGCAACAGCTGAGACGGGGGGAGCGGTGACAATGAACTCAACATGGGAGGAGGGGGAGGTGGGGGGGTCACAGCCGTCACAAAAAGCTGACAAACTACAGGACAAATTCTCCTGAGCGCCTAAAGGGTTAATCCCAGGGGCGGACTGACAACTCATGGGGCCCCCGGGCAATAGGGGATCATGGGGCCCCTGTGTCCTTGCCCAAACTCAAAAAAGCCTATGAAAAAGGTACCAGGGGCATCTCATGAGGCCCCCTACTGACCCCGGGCCCTCGGGCAGTGCCCAAGTTTCCAAATGGTCAGTCTGCCCCTGGTTAATCCTTTCCTAGCCATGGAAATGAACATTCCATCCTTTATCAAATAACAGATTTCCGGGTTCACACTAATGCGGTTCGGGGCACCGCATGTAATGCGCATAGGAAACGCACCTCATTCCTGTGCCAATTACATGCGATGTCTGTGCGCTGCGATTTGAGCCAATTTTGTAATGCTCAAACCGCATCGCATCCGCACTAAAAAGGTGCAGGGGCCTTTTTTTTTTACTCGCACCTGAATCACACCGCATGGGCGTCCTCACCCATGCGATGTGATTTCTGGCAATCGCATTGTGTTTTGCGATCTGTTTCAGGGTGTCATTAACCTCCTTGGCGGTATTCCCGAGTGTAGCTCGGGGTAACATTTCAGTACCACAAACGGTAACCCCCCGAGCTACACTCGGGAATACCATGCGGCGCTGCTCCGGCATTTGTTCTTCACTTACCTTTGCCTGCGCTCCCACGATGTGTCCCCTGCAGCGTCCCCGGCCATCTCCTCCGGCCGATGCCGGCATCCGGCTTCTGTGTCCGGTCCCTGTGACGTCGGGACGTACGGGCGCCGCTGGCGGCGGGAAATTTAAAAATTTAAAAAAATGTCTTTTTTTTTTTTTTACATTTTACATAGTAAAACATTGCTGTCTCAACCAATTTCACATACATTTTGTCCCGAGTGCTTTGTCCGGCGCCCTGCCTGCATTTTGTCTGTTCTTTCTGCCTGGAAACTGAGAAATGTCCATGGCGTCCAAAAAGTGTCCCTTTAGGTCAGAAGCGGTTTTAGACCGGCTAGAGAACAGTGATAGTAAATCAGAACCACTTGCAGAATTGAGTGATAATGATTCGTGGGGGAAATTCGTCATCAGACACTGAAAACGATTCTGCGACTTTGCTCAGCGATGTGCGAACTTGGCGCTCTATTTCACATTTCAGTGTTTTTGGTTTGATTATATTATTGAATTAAATGTATTATTATTATATTATTATTTTTTATGATTATTTATTAAATTATAATTTATGATTACGTGTTTAAAATTTTATCCTACCCGGGATGTTTACTAGACTCTTGTTCAGACAGATTTCAGTGAGTTATTCCTAAAAATTACAGCCTACAATAAAAAACTACATATTTCCATGCAAAAAAAGTACTGCTTTCAGCACCAAAAATCGGAAAGAATCATACCGCCAAGGAGGTTAATGTAACACTGACACCTGCACCAAATCGCATGCAATTGCTATGTGGGAAACAGGATTTGCAACGTTTCTTGGACCGCATTAATGTGAACCCGGTCTTAGCCGGGGTGGGGTGCCAATGAGCATATGACAATTTCTTCATCTGGTTGGTTGACGTAGGTCAAAGGTCAGATTTATAGCCACACCCCCGACACTTATCCAAGATCCGCCATCAGTAACCTCACCCATGACCTGATTTTAGATCCAGCGTGTACCTCCGAAGATCTGCTCTGACCTTTCACATCGGATGGTGAAGTCAGAGATGTGAGTGACTGGAGCCTTTACATAGAGAATTCCTTCTAGACTTTGTAAAGGTTTGTTCTACGATAATATACTGAGAAGGCGGCACATGGGAGGTGATTTACTAAAGGCAAATAGACTGCGCACCATACAAGGTGCAGTGGCTCCAGAGCATTGTGGATAAAGAGATTCACTTTGTAAGGGATACCCAATCACATGCAAGGAAAATCGAAAACAAAAGTACTTTTGAATGCACATGATTGGATGATGGAAGTCAGCAGAGCTTCTGCTCATTTATTAACCCCCCCGGCGGTATTCTTGAGTGTAGCTCGGGGTAAAGTTTCAGTTCCAAAAGCGATAACCCCGAGCTACACTCGGGAATACACTGCAGCGTTGCTCCGGGATCCCTCGATCACTTACCTTGTCCTGCGCTCCCGCGATGTGTCCCCTGCAGTGTCCCCGGCCATCTCTTCCAGCCGATGCCGACATCCGTCTTCCAGTCCCTGCGACGTCGGGACGTACCGGTGGCAAATTTGAACATTTTAAAAAATGACATTTTTTGAAA
Source organism: Staurois parvus (assembly GCA_951230385.1). Classification (NCBI taxonomy): domain Eukaryota; kingdom Metazoa; phylum Chordata; class Amphibia; order Anura; family Ranidae; genus Staurois; species Staurois parvus. The sequence goes on from CATNWA010005591.1 coordinate 42,808, forward strand.
ACGATTATTACATAGTATAACATTCCTGTTTCAAACCATTTCACATACATTTTGTCCCGAGTGCTTTGTCCGGCGCCCTGCCTGCATTATTACTGTTCTTTCTGCCTGGAAACTGAGAAACGTCCATGGCGTCCAAAAAGTGTCCCTTTAGGTCAAAAGCGGGTTTTAGACCGGCTAGAGAACAGCGATAGTAAATCAGAACCACTTGCAGAATTGAGTGATAATGATTGGTGGGGGAAATTCCTCATCAGACACTGAAAACGATTCTGCGACTTTGCTCAGCGATGTGCGAACTTGGCGCTATATTTCACATTTCAGTGTTTTTGGTTTGATTACATTATTGAATTAAATTTATTATTATTATATTATTATTTTTTATGATTATTTATTAAATTATAATTTATGATTTCGTGTTTCAAGTTTTATCCTCCCCGGGATGTTTACTAGACTCTTGTTTGGACAGATTTCAGTGAGTTATTCCTAAAAATTACAGCCTACAATAAAAAAACTACATATTTCCATGCAAAAAAATGTACTGCTTTCAGCACCAAAAATCTGAAATAGTCTGAGGTACACGGCCGGTGACAGATCGCGCCGCTGCGTGGGTCTGCAGGTGCGCAAACTGCGCATGCCCGAAAGGACGCCATGCGGAATCCACCTGGAAAGGTGAGGGTTTTTTGCCGGCCGCCATTCGGCCATAGGCCGGGTGGAAGAGATTAAATGCCAACAAAAGAAAGCTCTATGCGTGTGAAAAAAAATGATAAAAATTTCATCTGGGTACAGTGTTGCATGACAGCGCAATTGTCATTTAAAGTGTGACAGCGCTGAAAGCTGAAAATTGGCCTGGACAGGGAGGGGGAGGGGAAAGTGGTTAAAGGAGAATTGTACAAAAAAGTGATTGGTTGAACCCTCAAGTGCTGTTTTTTTTTTATCACTACTATTCCTTTATATTGGCTTTTGGAATTTACAATGCAGCAATTAAAAAATTGGATGAAAGGTTTAGCACTTTTTGATAGATCAGTAATACATTTTATATACAACTATAGAGATCAGACCAAAATGAGGGACAAATGAGGAGGAAGGAGGGACAGAGGGACAAATCAGGGACAGTCCCTAAAAATCAAGGACAGTTGGAAGCTTTGCATTTGCACTCTGCAAGAGCAGTTGCTCCAGAGCTTAGTAAACAATCAGAAGGTCTGCTGACTGCCATCATCCAATCATGCGCAAGCAAAAATAAAAAAATAAAATAAAGTGAAGCTTTGCCTCATTTACTAAGCTCTGGATCACCTGCACGGGATTTTTGGCGAGTTCAACAGGTTTTTGTTTTTTCACCTATATAACAAAACACTTTCATTGATATTTGTATAAACCAAAAAGGGTAAATAAGGGTTTATTGTTTGGGTTAACAAACTTAAAGTGTTAATAAGCCCCGGACCCTGCATTCACTATATCTGCTCTACCCGGACCCTGCATTCACTATGTCTGGTCTCCCCGGACCCTGCATTCACTATATCTGGTCTCCCCGGACCCTGCATTCACTATATCTGCTCTACCCGGACCCTGCATTCACTATGTCTGGTCTCCCCGGACCCTGCATTCACTATGTCTGGTCTCCCCGGACCCTGCATTCACTATATCCGCTCTTCCTGGACCCTGCATTCACTATATCCGGTCTCCCCGGACCCTGCATTCACTATATCTGGTCTCCCCGGACCCTGCATTCACTATATCCGCTCTTCCTGGACCCTGCATTCACTATGTCTGGTCTCCCCGAACCCTGCATTCACTATATCTGGTCTCCCCGACCCTGCATTCACTATATCTGGTCTCCCCGGACCCTGCATTCACTATATCTGGTCTCCCCGGACCCTGCATTCACTATATCTGGTCTCCCCGGACCCTGCATTCACTATATCCGCTCTTCCCGGACCCTGCATTCACTATATCCGGTCTTGCCGGACCCTACATTCACTATGTCTGGTCTCCCCGGACCCTACATTCACTATATCTGCTCTCCCCGGACCCTGCATTCACTATATCTGGTCTCCCCGGACCCCGCATTCACTATATCCGCTCTTCCCGGACCCTGCATTCACTATATCTGGTCTTGCCGGACCCTACATTCACTATGTCTGGTCTCCCGGACCCTACATTCACTATATCTGCTCTCCCCGGACCCTGCATTCACTATATCTGGCTCTCCCCGGACCCCGCATTCACTATATCCGCTCTTCCCGGACCCTGCATTCACTATATCTGGTCTTGCCGGACCCTACATTCACTATGTCTGGTCTCCCCGGACCCTGCATTCACTATATCTGGTCTCCCCGGACCCCGCATTCACTATATCCGCTCTACCCCGGACCCTGTATTCACTATATCTGGTCTCCCCGGACCCTGCATTCACTATATCTGGTCTCCAAGGACCCTGCATTCACTATATCTGCTCTCCCCGGACCCTGCATTCACTATATCCACTCTCCCCGGACCCTGCATTCACTATATCCGCTCTCCCCGAACCCTGCATTCACTATATCTGCTCTCCCCGGACCCTGCATTCACTATATCCGGTCTACCAGGACCCTGCATTTACTATATCTGGTCTCCCCCGGACCCTGCATTCACTATATTCGGTCTACCCGGACCCTGCATTCACTATATCTGGTCTCCACGGATCCTGCATTCACTATATCCGCTCTCCCCGGACCCTACATTCACTATGTCTGGTCTACCCGGACCCTGCATTCACTATATCTGGTCTACCCGGACCCTGCATTCACTATATCCGCTCTCCCCGGATCCCGCATTCACTATATCCGGACTCCCCGGCCCCTGCATTCACTATATCCCGCTCCCCGGACCCTGCATATCTATATCCGCTCTTCCCGGACCCTGCATTTACTATATCCGGTCTCCCCGGACCCTGCATTCACTATATCTGGTCTCCCTGGACCCTGCATTCACTATATCCGCTCTCCCCGGACCCTGCATTCACTATATCTGGTCTCCCCGGACCCTGCATTCACTATATCCGCTCTCGCCGGACCCTGCATTCACTATATCCGCAATTCCCGGACCCTGCATTCACTATATCCGCTCTTCCCGGACCCTGCATTCACTATATCTGGTCTTGCCGGACCCTGCATTCACTATGTCTGGTCTCCCCGGACCCTACATTCACTATATCCGGTGTCCCCGGACCCTGCATTCACTATATCCGGTCTCCCCGGACCCTACATTTGCTATATCTGCTCTCCCGGACCCTGCATTCACTATATCCACTCTCCCCGGGACCCCACATTCACTATATCTGGTCTCCCCGGACTCCGCATTCCCTATATCCGGTCTCCCCGGACCCTGCATTCACTATATCCGCTCTACCCGGACCCTGCATTCACTATATCTGGTCTCCCCGGGCCCTGCATTCACTATATCTGGTCTCCCCGGACCCTGCATTCACTATGTCTGGTCTCCCCAGACCCCGCATTCACTATATCTGGTCTCCAAGGACCCCTACATTCACTATATCTGGTCTTGCCAGACCCCGCATTCACTATATCTGGTCTTGCCGGACCCTGCATTCACTATATCTGGTCTCCCACAGTACACAGAACATGGAAATGCAATTATTTTAGTAAATATAAACTGCTAAATACATTTTCTCATCAGCAGTATATATAGCAGTCTTGTGACTTCTATCAGTGTCCAGCAGAGCACTGGTTAAAGCTTGTAGGAGGATTTTTCATTTTGCTCTAGGAGGATGCAGAACCCCTGATCTCTGTCTGGACAGTGCTGATTGGCCCTGTGCTGATCCCATGCACTCTCACAAAGAAAAAAAAAAACTCCCTAGCAATACACGCCAAACAGAGCATGTGCAGACTTGCCACTGCTGTTCTGTAACATGGCAGAATGATCAGGGACTGTGGAAGAAGGGAAGGATCAGTGTCTGGCCAAGCACTGGGTAAAGCTTGTAGGAGAAATTTTCATTCTCCACTGACTGTCCTACGCGGCTGCATAACCCCTGACCCTCTGTCTGGACAGTGCTGATTGGTCCAGTGCTGATCACATGCACCCTCCCAAAAAAAAAAAAAAAAAAAAAATTTCTAGCAATACACACCAAACTAAGCATGTCAGTCAGTGCTGTTCTATCAGCAGATGAACTGGGGACAGTAGAAGAAGGGGAAGATCAGAGAAGACAGGATCACACAATGCAGAGGATTAACCCCTTAGGTTCCACAGTGAGTATATCTAGCACGCTTTACTGCATCTACAGACTGATTGTACTGTTGTGGGTTTAGTAACACTTTAACTGTTTGTTCAGCAAAGGTGCTGACTGTACTGCCTTTCATAATTATCCACTAGAGGGAACCTTTTCACACGTCTATATGAAATGCGATAATACAAATATGACACAAGAAGAATGTATAAATGTGTGAAATGTGTGCCAGCGATTGTCACAATCGGAAGGATGGTCACTGAGGAAGCTGTATGGTTGGCTGCCTGATGAATATCAATGTGGTTCCATTCTAACCTCGGCTCTCTGCTCTCACAGTTTGATCACCTGGACTCTGATTGGCTGGGAATGCCACCCGTTCCATCCGCCCGCTGCCTCTTCGGTCTCGGGGATTCGGAGAATTCCATCTACCTGATTGGTGGGAAAGAGCTGAAGGAAGGAGAACAGACCCTGGACTCAGTCTTGTGCTACGATCGCCCGTGAGTAGACAGATAGGAGTAGTCGTCAGGGGCTACTATAAGGGGGAACCCGATTCCTTCTGGAAGGTCTAGCGGCCAGCTTGTAGGTTTAGTAGGCATAGAGTCATATCAATTACACTTGTACCTGGCCGGTGAGGACTGGTAACCTTTGACCTGGGGGGGAACCAAACACAACCAACTAGCCCATTCATGGTAAGGATGGATTTCTATGGGCTAGTGTGCCATGGTGCCCCATTGGTTGGTTGACATGGAGGAAGGGTAGGTGTACCTATGGGACTTGGTTTATGGCGATAACCTTCTAGCATCAGCACCCTTTGCAGCAATGGACGTTGATTGCTCTCGATATTCGGTCACATGAGCTGCAAAGTAAGTTGATGATAGGAGATGACACATTAAAAACCCCCCGCATTGGAGTCAGTGAACACATTACTACCTGTCAGCATTGGAGTCGGTGTACACATTAATAACCCCCAGCATTGGAGTCAGTGGACACATTAATAACCCCCAGCATTGGAGTCAGTGGACACATTAATAACCCCCAGCATTGGAGTCAGTGGACACATTAATAACCCCCAGCATTGGAGTCAGTGGACACATTAATAACCCCCAGCATTGGAGTCAGTGGACAGTGGACACATTAATAACCCCCAGCATTGGAGTCAGTGGACACATTAATAACCCCCAGCTTTGGAGTCAGTGGACACATTAATAACCCCCTAGCATTGGTGTCAGTGAACACAATAATAACCCCCAGCATGGAGTCAGTCAGTTGGGTCAGTATACGCATTAATGAACCCCCTGTCACAGGTGTCAGCATTGGAGTCGGTGTACACATTAATAACCCCCAGCATTGGAGTCAGTGGACACATTAATAACCCCCAGCATTGGAGTCAGTGGACACATTAATAACCCCCAGCATTGGAGTCAGTGGACACATTATTACCTCCCAGCATTGGAGTCAGTGGACACATTAATAACCCCCCAGCATTGGAGTCAGTGGACACATTAATAACCCCCAGCATTGGAGTCAGTGGACACATTAATAACCCCCAGCATTGGAGTCAGTGGACACATTAATAACCTCCCAGCATTGCAGTCAGTGAACACATTAAAAACCTCCAGCATCAGTGTCAGTTGGGTCAGTCAATACGCAATAATGACCCCCAGCACAGGTGTCAGTAGGCGCATTAATAAGTCAGCTTGAAGTCAGTGGACACATTATTACCTCCCAGCATTGGAGTCAGTGGACACATTAATAACTCCCAGCATTGGAGTCAGTGAACACATTATTACCTCCCAGCATTGGAGTCAGTGAACACATTATTACCTCCCAGCATTGGAGTCAGTGGACACATTAATAACCCCCAGCATTGGAGTCAGTGGACACATTATTCTCCAGCATTGGAGTCAGTGTGAACACATTAATAACCCCCAGCATTGGAGTCAGTGAACACAATATTATTACTTCCCAGCATTGGAATCAGTGAACACAATAACCTCCAGCATTGGTATCAGTTGGGTCAGCATACACAATAATGACCCCCAGCACAGGTGTCAGTAGACACAGTAATAACCCCCAGCATTGGTGTCAGGAGGAAATAGGGGAAGGAGATTCCTATCCCACAGTGTGTGACTGTGGGAGGATATTAGAGTGTAAGCTCTTTTGGTACAGAGTGATAGGACTGGCTTAGTGTTCTCTGTACAGCACTGTAGTATATGTCAGAGCTATATAAATGTATAATAATAATAGCATGTGACTGTGGGGGAGGGGACATTTGAGTGTAAGCTCTTCTGGTACAGAGACTGATGTGACTGTGGGGGAGGGGACATTAGAGTGTAAGCTCCTCTGGTACAGAGACTGATGTGTGACTGGCTCGGTGATCTCTGTACAGCACTGCGGTATATGTCAGAGCTATATAAATGTATAATAATAATAATAGAGTGTAAGCTCTGTGACTGATGGGTGGGGGAGGGGACATTTGAGTGTAAGCTCCTCTGCTGTACAGGGGAGACTGTAATGTACAGAGATTGATGACTGGCTCTGTGATCTCTGTACAGCACTGCGGTATATGTCAGAGCTATATAAATGTATAATAATAGTGTGATGGGGACTGTGGGGGAGGGGACATTAGAGTGTAAGCTCCTCTGGTACAGAGGCTGATGGGACTGTGGGGGGGGAGGGGACATTAGAGTGTAAGCTCCTCTGGTACAGAGATTGATGTGACTGTGGGGGAGGGGACATTAGAGTGTAAGCTCCTCTGGTACAGAGATTGATGTGACTGGCTCTGTGATCTCTGTCCAGCACTGCGGTATATGTCAGAGCTATAAAAAAGGAACAATTATTGTGGGTGATTGTGGGGGGGGGGGGGGAATTAGAGTGTAAGCTCCTTTGGTACAGAGACTGATGTGACTGTGGGGGAGGGGACATTAGAGTGTAAGCTCCTTTGGTACAGAGACTGATGTGACTGTGGGGGAGGGGACATTAGAGTGTAAATTTTTGTTTATTAAAATCTTGCAAAACAAAAAACATCATAAAAATCATATTTACATATATACAGTATAAAAAATATGTATTTTCAAACAAAACCAGCTTACTTCAGCAAAATAACAAATCCTGACCGTCACCTAAAACACCCCCTCAGGCTAAGAAACGATTAAACATTCACCCCACACATTCATCCCACACATTCATCCCATACATCAATCCCATGCATGCAGCCTTTTCTTCAAAAATTTGATGTTACAAAATCTAGGGGACGTGAAAGGACAGAAAGAGAAGCCACGCCCCCAGAGACTGACAAGACAGCAGCTACGGGGACCTGACATTCCTCCACGCCTTTGTCCAGGCTCCCGGCCGCCACCTGTCCTTCTCAAGACCCCGAATCTTCCCAACCTCACCCAGAATGTTGTTCACCACCACCTCGACAGGAAGGACTTTTTTTACGAATGGAAACCTGACACCGTGCATTTCCACGTGTAGTAACGGACTACTAAGCTAACTAGAAAAAGTGTCTCAAAATCAAAGTCCCGGTGAGTCTGAAAGGCTCCGTAAGACCACTCCGCATAACTCAAGCGGGAAAGGAAAGGGATCCCCAGAGCCCCCCCACCCGCTTGTAGACTTCTATATTGAAGGGGCACTGAAGCAAGAAATGGTCCATCGTCTCCTCCACTCCACCACACTCCACTCTTGGACAACCACGGTTCTCCGCAGAGCGATGCTTCAGGTTGCCCTTCACATAGAGTCTGCCATGGAACGAGAGCCAGGCCAAATCCCGAAACTTTAAAGGGATTCTCTCCAGATTCATCAAACGCAGACCCTCCCTCATAACCGGGCCTGGGCAATCCCTCAAGGCCAATGGCTCGCTAAAGGCAGATTCAACAACCCTCCTCTCCAGGGCCTTCCTAGGAAGAGATTTAATTTCCTCCGCCGTCACTCGCCATTGCCGAAGCATTTTCAGACACGGGGCAACATAAGCCGGGAGCTTACCATGTTGGACCCTCAGGCTTTTCACTGGCCCACCATTCTCCCAGCTCCGTAGAAAAGGCCTAAACCAGGACTGAAAAATACCAACCCACCCAGGCGGTTCCTCTGCCAGCATGCTACCAAAATTATGTTTCAAAAACATCAGAGAAAAGAAAACCACCGGGTTGACCATACCTAGGCCACCCATCCGCCTGGGAAGGTAGGTTACAGACCTCTTAATGAGGTTCAGTTTGTGCCCCCATAACAGCTGGAAGAAACAACTGTAGATCCTCGCATAGAGAGACACTGGCAAAACACAGACAAAGCTGACATACAGAAATACCGGGATCAGGTAAGTTTTAATCAGGTCAATCCTTTCCCTGTAAGAGAGTTTCCAATCCTTCCAGCTGGCCACCTTGGCATCGGCATCTTGTAGCCTGCTTACCCAATTTGCAAGGCCGTAATCACCGGGACCAAATCTGATGCCTAATACTTTAATTTCCTGCTGGGGCTCTGGGAAGGCGTCCGGAAGGGTAAAGCCTTCGCCTTCCTCTCCCATCCAGAAAAACCTCACTCTTATCCTGATTGATCTTTGAGCCAGATGCCTCAGCATACTGTTCCATCACCGAGACCACCTCCTCTGCCTCCTGCGTCCCGGAGATGAAAACAGACACGTCATCAGCATAGGCCACGACCCTCAGAGGGGGGCTCCCCAGGAATGCCCAAAGGAACTCCACACAACGGTCCGCTCTCTAACCTCCGAATGAAGGGATCGATTACAAACGCATATAGCAGAGAGGACTCAAAGGACACCCCTGACGCACACCTGAGCCAACCTCAAAGGGCCGTCCAATCCAACCATTCACAAGCATGAAGCTTTCAGCCCCTCTGTATAAGGTCTTTAGCCAATCGATAAAGCCCCCCTCCAGGCCATACTTGCCAAGAAGCAGCCATAGGTACTCATGATTGACTCGATCAAAAGCTTTGGCCTGATCCAATGCCAGCAGGAACTTTCCCCAGCCTGCAGCCCTGCACCGCTCCAGGGCCTCCCGGACAGCTAACACCGCTGAAAAAGTGCTTCTTCCCTGAACCGAACAGTGCTGATGGCGAGAAAGTAAATTGCCCGCAACAGACGATAAACGCCAGAAAATAATTTTTGCCAATATCTTCCTATCAACATTGAGAAGGCTAATGGGCCGCCAATTCTCAATTCTCGAGGAATCCTTACCCTTTGACAGAAGAATCACTGCAGATTGTCGCATGGAGGGAGAGAGCGAACCCTCTCTCAGACAGCCATTAAACACCTCCACCAATATGGGGCCAGAGTCACCTTAAAGTGCTTATAAAACTCGGCTGTCAATCCGTCTGGCCCAGGCGACTTCTTCATGGCAAGCTGATCAATAGCTTTCACCACCTCATCTGCCGTGATGTCCTCTGTCAAACTCACAAGAGAACTGCCATTTCCCAGTCCTGGAGTAGAGTCCAGAAAACCCAACATGCTCGCCCGATCGAGGTCCCTCCTACCCAGGAGGTCAGCATAATATGACCTGGAGGTTTCCAGGATCCCTGACTTGGACTTTGTCATGGAACCCGTACTGTCAACCAGGCCTACAACTGACTTAACTGCTCTACCTTGTTTGCAGTTCTGGTAAGGGTCGGGCGAGTGATATTTCCCATAATCCCTTTCCAGAACCAAAGAGGCATGCCTGTCATATTGACACTGCCTGAGCAAGAGTTTAACCTCAGAGATCGCTTCTGGATCTCCATTATTCGAGACAAGCCGATCGAGCTTCCTCCGCAGACGCTGGTAGGTGACATACTTATCAAGCTGTTTATTCCTTCCTATGGCCTTGAAAAACCCAACGATCCTTCGTTTTGTAAGCTCCCACCACTCGGACTTACTGCTGCAAACGTCCATGATTGATACCTGTGCCTGAAAAAAATCCTCAAAGGATTGACTCACCTTCTCATCGTCCAGGAGTGCCGAATTCAGCTTCCAGGTACCCCTCCCCTTAGGTGGTGTATCGGGGCCACTCAGAGTCACAGACAGAATACAGTGATCAGAAAACTCCACCGCCTGACACACTGGTGCCGAGAAGGCGGAGTTCCCCTTTAAAAAAAAACCTATCTATTCTACTCTGACTGGAACCTCTCTGAAAAGTGAATCCCGTGTCGTCTGGGCAGCAATGAATGTGCACATCAACCAGACCTGCCTCTCTAGCTATTTTGTTTAAAAAAAACCCGTCACAGTCCAGCCTGACTCCGGTCCCTCTCCTGTCCTTAGTCCTAGTGATGGTGTTAAAGTCACCACCGAAGACAACTTGCTGGGCTGTAAAAAGGAAAGGCTTGATCTTCATGAAGAGGCATTTCCTGTCCCATTTTGTCTGGGGCCCATAGATGTTAATCAGGCGCAGGTCCTGCCCCCCCATGGAGACGTCTAAGACCATGCATCTCCCCATTTCTACCTCAATAATCCGCCGACAGGTTACCATGCCGGAAAAAAGTACCGCAACTCCAGTGTAAGGCTCGGCCGCAAGAGACCAGAAGGAGGGCCGCGCCTCCACTCCTTCTTCGCCATATGAACATCCCCCAAACTGGACAACCTGGTCTCTTGCAAAAAGAAAATGTCAGCATCAAACCTGCTGAGCAAAAATAAGGCCATGTTACGAGCGCTTACTGATTTATGCTGGCGACATTAATGGTTGCCACCTTCAAAGGAGTGGGAACCGCCATCAGGATGATCGAGGTACCCGTTTCTTAGCCTGCTTACCCCCCTCCCTACTTGGAGACCCTACACGCTTCATAGTCCTCTGTGTTTCCTCCTCCATGGAAACCAGAGACTCATCCCCTGAAGATCCCTCATCCTCCACCTCAGATAACACTTCAAATGTGTTTGACACCTCCACCCTCCCAGGGTCAGGTACAGGCACATCCTTCTTCCGCTTCTTCTCCCCAGACTTCCTTTTTGCCTCCAACCACTCCATATCATCATTTGATAAACCGGCCCCGCAAAGCCCCCTCCCCTTCCTTCCACCATCACCAACAACATCATCCACCCCACTCTCTCCACTCACCACAGCAGTCCCCCCAACCTTCACCCCAACACCCCCACCATCATTCACTCCACCCCCCAGCGCCTCACGCGCTCTGACCCTCTGACGCCGGGGAGGGGGGGTCGGTGCAACCATACACATTGGTCCAGTTCCCTCCACAGCCCCCACTACCTCTGGGGAAACTGACACAGGAGGATCAGACACAACATCCACGGACACTGACTCAGGGGGCACAACACAAGGAGATGACACATTAGAGGGACCATCAGACACTGGGACCACAGGGACAGAGACATTGGGGACCCCTGGCACAGCCTCCCTCTCCTCTGCCTCCTCCATGTCCAGACGAAAAAACTCTTCCACCAAAGCTGACTGGTTGTGCATGGCCTCAGGGCACCGGTTGTACGAATGGCCAACCTTATCACACAGATTGCACCTGATGATATTACAATCCTTAGCCAGATGCCCCAGATCCTGACATAGGGAGCACTTCATCTCTGGACATGAGGAGGCGAAGTGACCCCGAGAACCGCACTTATTGCAGAGCTTGGGCTGCCCAGGGTAGAACACCACAATCCTGTCCTTCCCAATGAAGGCTGAGGAGGGCAGATGCTGGACCACATTCCCACACACATACAACCTCATCTGCACCGACCACCCACCAGTCCATATCCCTCTCTCATCCACGATCTTCCTCAGGGGTGCAAGTAGCTCCCCAAATCTCCTCAGCCAGACAGCCAAGTCAGCCGAAGGAATGGACTCATTCCGTACTAGAATGGTGACCGTCTTCACTAGAGGTTGGCGTGAGACCACCTTTGGGACGAGTCCCCTCCATTCCGGCAGACCCTTATACATGTGTTCATACTTCTCCCAGAATATATCCAGAGACTCGGGGCGCACAAAGGACAGATCATATTCATAGGATCCTACAGGGCTGATCAAGGCGAAGATATCATCCGCCCTAAACCCCATCTCCAAAATCCTGTCCACCACCGACATCCTGACCGGGGGAGCACCCCCACCCTCCCATCTGAGCTGACACCAAATTCCTCCTCCTGAAGGACAGTGGGTGCAGATGGCAGACCCTGCAGCAGACCTCCCCCCAGAGCTGACAACATGATGTGACCCCCTCCTCCCAGCCAGAGCCCCAGCATAGGTCTTATTTGCAGCATTAGATGTAGTGGACCTTAAAGCTGCACCCCGCCCATTGGTTGCAGGAACCTCAGAGCCCCCGCTCTGCAGACCACCATCAGAGGCGGCAGCAGTCACTCCATCCACCAACACACAGGCATTCCCCTTTCCAGCATTGCAAGCACTCTTATCATCCATATGTTTCCTTTCACTCGTGGCACTACTGCTCCCAGCAGACCCACTCACACCAGATGCTCCTGTCTCCCCCTCCCCCAACATACTCCTCTTAGGCAAAAGCCTTCCACTCCTGGTCACTCTCCCCTGGGTTTCAGCAACCCCTTTCAGAGTGCTGCTGACAATTTCCCTCCCACCATTTTCTGCTGCATTTGCAGCCATCAGCAGGGATTGTCCAGCAATAGTCTCAGATCCCCCCTTTACCTTCCCCCCAGCAGAGTCCACAGTCCCAGGGTTCCTGGTATCAGAGTCCTCAGTCCCAGCAGAGTGCAGTCCTGCAGGCACAGCAGCCATCTTCCCTGCAGAGCTCTGTGCACACACAGGAGGATTTCCCTCCAAAACACTGCAGTGCACATGGCTGTCCACACTGGAGTCCAAAAAGGCACTTTTAATAAAGCGCGGCTTTTCTGTTTTTTTTTTCTCCTTTACAGGACCAGGTACAGAGTCCTCACCGTCATCTTCATCCTCAGAGTCCTCAGAAAAACGGAAAGTTCTTCCAATTAGGGAAGACTCCAATTCCTCAATGTACTTTAGCAGCCCTCCACCATATTCCTCTACCTCCTGTGCTGATCCTCCAGCTTGCTGTGGAGGGAGGGAAGCAGAGGCTGACATTTCCTCCAGGGAAGCAGATCCTGAGGTGGATGGGATAGCAGGGGCAGCATCCAGGACCCCCTCCACACTCTCCACCCGTACTGCCACCGCCGATGCTGGATCCTTACCGGAGTCTCCCTTCATCTTCCGGAACCTTTCCTCATTCCGGAACTTTTCTCTGAAAGCTCCGCTCTTCTCCTTCAGCGTCTTTACCAGATTCTGCTGCTTCTTAATGGCGACCTCCAGACCCTTCATCTCCGGCTTCATGCTCTGCCTCTTGCTGCTCCATGACTTGTCATGGAGAACTTTCTTTTTCTTGTAGTCAGTTTTCAGACTCACCAACTTTTCCTCCTCCTTTGCGATTCTCACCAGATAATCAGCAACCCGCTCTCTAAAGACAGGGAGGGATTCCCCACTTTTAGGGCCACAGCCAAGGTCTTCAGGTGCTGGTAAAGTATGGGAAGGCAAGCTGGGTCCCTCAGGGGGAGCATGGTCTGAGCCTAGCCCAGAAGAGGCCATGTTTCTGGGGCCAGGCGAGCAGCCTGGCCCCCTAGTGTCTGGAGAGGGAGAGCAACTGCAGCACAACCTCTCTGGTGCAGAGTGTAAGCTCCTGTGGTACAGAGACTGATGTGACTGTGGGGGAGGGGACATTAGAGTGTAAGCTCCTGTGGTACAGAGACTGATGTGACTGTGGGGGGAGGGGGACATTAGAGTGTAAGCTCCTTTGGTACAGAGACTGATGTGACTGTGGGGGAGGGGACATTAGAGTGTAAGCTCCTCTGGTACAGAGACTGATGGGGGAGGGGGACTGGCTCGGTGATCTCTGTCCAGCACTGCGGTATATGTCAGAGCTATAAAAAGGAACAATTATGGTGTGTGATTGTGTGGGGGGGGGGGGGATTAGAGTGTAAGCTCCTGTGGTGCAGAGTATGATGTGACTGGTCTTCTGTAATATTTGTCAGAATGCACTCGATACATTGTTTCACCGTTCTATAAATGTTGCCTTCATATAGGTCCATTTATTTTTTATGTCTCATTAATGTCTCTGTTAATCATTTTCAGGTCCTTCAAGTGGGGGGAGTCGGACCCCCTGCCCTATCAGGTGTACGGACACTCTGTGGTCTCCCATGACAATCTGGTCTATGTGATCGGAGGGAAGGGGAGCGATAAGTAAGTATCACACTGATATCAGGCCGGGCTATGGAGGCTCCACTGTCATACAGGACCTGGTCTTTAGTTCTCCCTGGTCCTGGGGGTCACATGCCACTTGTACAGGCCCATTGCTGAGGTGCCAGACACCAGAATGCTGACAACCATGACCACATCTGTAATCACAGCACTTTATGGGGCTTTTATGATATCGCTTTTCTTTTCTTTGAAAACTTTAGCTGCTTCGGCTTCGGAAATATGAAATAATTCCAGTCCGTCTGCTGAAATGTTTCAAAATGGGGGCCACTCTGGAGGGTCTTTGCTACAATCAGAGGTTTCGGTCCCAGTGTTGCTGGATGGAATACCAGTACATATGGTGGCCAGGGGCGGACTGACAACTCATGGGGCCCCCGGGCAATAGGGGATCATGGGGCCCCTGTGTCCTTGCCCAAACTCCAAAAAGGCCTATGAAAAAGGTACTAGGGGCATCTCATGGGGCCCCCTACTGACCCCGGGCCCTCGGGCAGTGCCCCAGTTTTCAAATGGTCAGTCCGCCCCTGATGGTGGCAGATATGCAGGGCATAGACGGTTCGTTTATCGGACATTTTTGTGCCCGAAAGAATAATCGGCCGATTTTCGTACTGTTTAGTGGGGCAATGGTATCAGCCGATTTTCGCGGTTCCTCCTCATTTCGTTTATCGGTCATGCTGGAAAATTCTTGAAAAATGGCCGATTTTCGCAATCATTGGTGGCAACATCGGTTTACAGAACAAACGATGTTTCCTTTTTTGGACGAACCGATAAACGAACCGTCTATGGCTTGCATTAGTCTTGCTGGTGTATATTTTGCACTGGATTTAAAGTGGCTGTAAACCTCAGACATGAAATATGAACAAAGCACATCCCTCTATAGTGTGTACTTGTCTCAGTCCAGAGCACTAACCCCGGGTTCACACATATGCGGAGCAGTATATCGCATGTGATTTGCGCAGGAACCGCACCGCATTCCTCTGCAAATCACATGCAATTTGTGCGATCGGAGGTGTACATTTTGTATGGCTCTAATCGCACCGCACCTGCACCAAAAAGGCGCGGGACCCTTTTTTTTTGGTCCACGCTAGAATTGGATCTCACAGGTATTCCCATCTATGCGATTCTGCACATTGCACTGCGTTTTGTGGACCGTTTTCAGGGTGTTGTTAATGTAACATACACATCCGCAGCGGTTCGCATGAACGGGGTGCGATTCTGATGTGGTGCGGAATTCGCACAGAAAACGCTGCAAATTCCACACCGCATCAGTGTGAAACAGGGCTAGGTGTAATTTCTATCTTCTCCTCTTTCCTCTGTTATCAGCACAAGTCACTTTCTGATAAATTTTCCTGACACCAAAAGAAATAATGGTGACAGGGGAAGGAGCTCCAGCACACCACCTGTGATTGACAGCCTCAGCGCTGTGTGAAGGGGGACGTGTCCCTTCCCCCCCAGTGAGCACTCACTGAGCTCTGCAGAGTGTAATTTCAGTTCCCCACCTCCTGCTCTCTGAAAGCTGTATAAATTCTGCACTTTGAAAAGATGTAGAGAAGAGAGGACTTCAGGTAAACAGGTACAACTTACGTAGGAGGAGGATTTGTTTCATCTCTGTGTATCACCTGAGGCCAGTGACTTCACTGGGGATAAGGAAGGGTTCACAACCACTTTAATTGCGTTCCTCCGGGTGATGTATTACAAGGGGTGCAGGCAGGGGCAGACTGACCATTTGGAAACTCGGCCACTGCCTGAGGGCCCGGGGTCAGTAGGAGGCCCCATGAGATGCCCCTGGTACATTTTTTCATAGGCTTTTTTGAGTTTGGGCAAGGACACAGGGGCCCCATGATCCCCTATTGCCCGGGGGCCCCATGAGTTGTCAGTCCGCCCCTGGGTGCAGGTATGGAGGCACTGCGTCATTCTCTACAGGGACGAGTAATTCCAGGAAGCTGCTACTTTGTTGCTCTCAGTTCCTGACCCCATTGATCAAATCATATAGATCTCAGTTCAGCTCACACACTCTTCACTCTCTGCAGGAAGTGTCTGAACCGGCTTTGTGTCTACAACCCCAAGAAGTTCGAGTGGAAAGATTTGGCCCCCATGAAGACGGCTCGCTCTCTGTTCGGAGCAACGATTTTTACAACGGGAAAATCCTCATCGCTGCCGGTGTCACCGACACGGGGCTCACCAATACCATCGAGGCCTACGATATCAGGACTAACAAGTGAGTGACACCAAATCATCGAAAAACCTTGTCACCAAATGACAGCAAATTTCAGCCCTGTCCTGTCCTGGCTTCACCATTATGGCGCATGTGCAAATGGCCTGAGGGGCTCTGCCTGGCCTGCGGGTCCCGGCAGACAAGAACCCCTTGGTGCATCTTTCCACATTCTCCATGTATGTGCGAAGACGGGAAAGGCTTGGGACTTCCATGATGGCTGTCTTTGGGAATGCATGGGAAGGTGGGCATGGAAACCAGCATGTGCGCAGCTGTGCTACACGGCTCGCTTAGGACCCGAAGCCCCGCGGCACATCTGCACATGCACAGGGGGTGGGGAGAGAAAAAGTCAATGGCATCAGTAACCTTTTATGTAGCCACCTGGAGAAGGAGAATACTAGAGAGCAGCCATTCTCAACCGGGGTTCCTCCAGAGGTGGCCAGGGGTTCCCTGAGCTGAGGCTGACTTCCCATATGATGGTGCCTGCATACCCACATGGAAGAAAAAATATATTTGAAATACTACAATTCTGGTCATATTCAATATATTTCAAAATATATTTACATATATATATATATTGCATGTTGAAATGCGTATTTTTAATATATTACAAAATATTTTGGCCATATTCAATATATTTCAAAATATATTGCATTTTTTGTTAATATATTACACAGTAATACAAACGCAATTTAACATACAGTGTGTGTGAGTGTATGTATGTATGTATGTAGATATATATATATATATATATATATATATATATATATATATATATATAATATACACACACACACACACACACACACGGAGGTGGCCAGGAGTTCCTTGAGCTGAGGCTGACTTCCCATATGATGGTGCCTGCATACCCACATGGAAGAAAAATATATTTGAAATACTACAATTCTGGTCATATTCAATATATTTCAAAATATATTTACATATATATATATATATTGCATGTTGAAATGCATTTTTTTTTATATATTACAAAATATTTTGGCTGTATTCAATACATTTCAAAAAACAAATAAATAATAAATAAATAAATAAATATCTAATAATATATATATATATATATATATATATATATATATATATGTGTGTGTGTATATATACAGTCATGGCCGAAATTGTTGGCACCCTTGATATTTTTCCTGAAAATCAAGTATTTTCACACAAAAAAGGTATTGCATTAACACATGTTTTGCTATACACATGTTTATTCCCTTTGTATGTATTGGAACAAATATAAAACAGAGGCAGCAGAAAAGCAAATATGACATAATGTCACACAAAAAACCCCAAAAATGGGCTGGACAAAAGTATTGGCACCCTTAACTTAATATTTGGTTGCACACCCTTTGGAAAACATAACTGAAATCAGTCGCTTCCTATAACCATCAATAAGCTTCTGACACCTCTCACCCGGAATTTTGGACCACTCTTCCTTTGCAAACAGCTCCAGGTCTCTCTTATTGGAAGGACACCTTTTCCCAACAGCAATTTTAAGATCTCTCCACAGGTGTTCAATGGGATTTAGATCTGGGCTCATTGCTGGCCACTTCAGAACTCTCCAGCGCTTCTTTGCCATCCATTTCTGAGTGCTTTTTGACGTATGTTTGGGGTCATTGTCCTGCTGGAAGACCCAGGATCTTGGACGCAAACCCCAGCTTTCTGACACTGGGCCCTACAGTGCGACCCAAAATCCTTTGGTAATCCTCAGATTTCATGATGCCTTGCACACAGTCAAGGCACCCAGTGCCAGAGGCAGCAAAACAACCCCAAAACATCATTGAACCTCCACCATATTTTACCGTAGGTACTGTGTTTTGTTCTTTGTAGGCCTCATTCCGTTTTTCGGTAAACAGTAGAATGATGTGCTTTACCGAAAAAGCTCTATCTTGGTCTCATCTGTCCACAAGACGTTTTCCCAGAAGGCTTTTGGCTTACTCAAGTACATTTTGGCAAACTGTAGTCTTGCTTTTTTATGTCTCTGTGTCAGCAGTGGGGTCCTCTGGGTCTCCTGCCATAGCGTTTCATTTCATTTAAATGTCGACGGATAGTTCGCGCTGACACTGATGCTCCCTGAGCCTGCAGGACAGCTTGAATGTCTTTGGAACATGTTTGGGGCTGCTTATCCACCATCCGGACTATTCTGCGTTGCAATCTTTCATCAATTTTCCTCATCCGTCCACGACCAGGGAGATTAGCTACAGTGCCATGGGTTGCAAACTTCTTGATAATGTTGCGCACTGTGGACAAAGGCAAATCTAGTTCTCTGGAGATGGACTTGTAACCTTGAGATTGTTGATATTTTGCCACAATTTTGGTTCTCAGGTCCTCAGACAGTTCTCGTCTCCTCTTCTGTTGTCCATGCTTAGTGTGGCACAGACAGACACACAATGCAAAGGTTAAGTGAACGTCTCTCCTTTTTATCTGCTTTCAGGTGTGATTTCTATATTGCCCACACCTGTTACTTGCCCCAGGTGAGTTTACAGGAGCATCACATGCTTGTAACATTCTTATTTATCCGCAGTTGTGAAAGGGTGCCAATACTTTTGTCCAGCCCATTTTTGGAGGTTTGTGTGACATTATGTCGAATTTGCTTTCTTTCCTCCCTTTTTTTTGTTTTGTCCCAATACACACAAAGGGAATAAACATGTGTATAGCAAAACATGTGTTAATGCAATACGTTTCGTGAGAAATACATGATTTCCTGGAGAAATATCAAGGGTGCCAACAATTTCGGCCATGACTGTATATATATATATATATCATGTTGAAATGCGTATTTTTAATATATTACAAAATATTTTGGCCATATTCAATATATTTCAATAAATAAATAAATAATATATATATATATATTTTGGCCATATTCACTATATTTCAAAATATATTGCATTTTATTTAATATATTACACAGGAATAAAAACACAATTTAACATACAGTGTGTGTGAGTGTATATATATATATATACAGTATATACACACATGGAGGTGGCCAGCGGTTCCTTGAGCTGAGGCTGACTTCCCATATGATGGTGCCTGCATACCCACATGGAAGAAAAAGATATTTGAAATACTACAATTTTGGCCATATTCAATATATTCAAAATATATTTACATATACATATATTGCATGTTGAAATGTTTTTTTTTAATATATTACAAAAATTTTTGGCTGTATTCAATATAATTAAAAAAATAAATAAATAATATTAACAAAAAAAATAAATAAAAAAATAAATAAATAAATATATATATATATATATATATATATATATATATATATATATATATATATATATTAGTACAAGTACTATTCTCCTCCAAACCCAGACACATCCACCAGATTGCCAGACACAGAAGTGTGATTGATCACTCCAGAGAACACGTCTCCTCTGCTCTAGAGTCCAGTGGCGGCGTGCTTTACACCATGGCATCCAACGCTTTGCATTGCACTTGGTGATGGAAGGCTTGGATGCAGCTGCTCGGCCATGGAAACCCATTCCATGAAGCTCTCTACGCACTGTTGTTGTGCTCATCTGAAGGCCACACCAAGTTTGGAGGTCTTTAGCTATTGGCTCTGCAGACAGTTAGCGACTTCTGCGTACTGTACGCTTCAGCATGCGCTGACCCCGCCCTGTCATGTGACGTGGCCTACCACTTGGTGGCTGAGTGGCTGTTGTTCCCAGTTGCTTCCACTTTGTTATAATCCCACTAACAGTTGAGCGTGGAATATTTAGTAGCCAGGAAATGTCACGGATGGACTTATTGCACAGGTGCCACCTATCACGGGACCACGCTTGGAGTCACTGAGCTCCTGAGGGCGACCCATTCTTTCACCAATGTTTGTAGAAGCAGTCTGCATGCCTAGGGGCTTGATTGTATACACGTGTGTCCATGGAGGGGATTGAAACACCTGAATCACATGATTGGGAGGGGATTGGGATTGGGAGGGGATTGTAACACCTGAATCACATGATTGGGAGGGCGGGGACAATACTTTTGGTAATAAAGTATATATATAAATATATGATCAGCCATAACATAGGATAACTGACAGGTAAAGTGAATCATCTGAAAGTGGGTGGAATATATTAGGCAGCAAGTGAACATGTTGTCCATGAGGTTGATGTGTTGAAAGCTGAAAAAATGTTCATGGCAGTTTGTTGTGTATGGGGGCTGTGTAGCCGCAGACCGGTCAGGGTGTCCATGCTGACCCATGTCCACAGCCAAAAGCACCTACAATGGGCATGTGAGCATCAAAACTGGACCACGGAACAATGGAAGGTGACCTGGTCTGGTGAATGACGTTTTCTTTTCCATCATGTGGATGGCTGGGAAGGTGTGTGTCACTTACCTCAGGGACAGATGGCACCAGGATGCAGTATGAGGCAAGCCGGCGGAGGCATTCTGATGCTTTGGGCGATGTTCTGTTGGGAAACCTTGGCTCCTGCCATTTATGTGGATGTTACTTGATACGTACCACCTACCTACATATTGTTGGTGACCAAGTATACTCCGTCATGGAAACAGTATTCCCTGGTGGCAGTGGCCTTTCTCAGCAGGACAATGTGCCCTGCCACACTGCAAAATGGTTCAAGAATGGTTTGAGGAACACAACAATGAGTTTGAGGTGTTGACTCGGCCTCCAAGTTCTCTAGATCTCAATCCAATTGAGCATCTGTGGGATGTGCTGGAAAAACAAGTTCAATCCACAGAAGCCCCACCTCCCAACTTACAGGACTTAAAGGATCTGCTACTTACAGCTTGGTGGCAGATACCACAACATGCCTTCAGAGGTCTAGTGGAGTCCATGCCTCGATGGGTCAGGGCTGTTTGGGCTGCAAAATGGGGACCTACTCAATATTAGGTGGGTGGTCATAACCTTTAAGCTGATTGGTGGATATACACGCACACTGTCTAGTCACACACAATCAAATCTGCTAAATATTTAAGAGTCGTCTGTTGCTGACCCTCTCTGGTTCCTTAGGTGGGCAGATTTCAAGGAGTTCCCCCAGGAGCGCAGTTCCCTCAGCCTCATCAGCATGGATGGAACGCTATTCGCTATCGGAGGATTTGCCACAGTGGAGAACGAGACTGAAGAATTGGTGCCGACAGAACTGAACGACATCTGGAGGTGAGGAAAAAAACCTGGTGGTGCGTCTTCTCCATCCACATCCTCTAAAACCCAAACGCTTATTTCCATAGGGTCTGTCTAGTGAAAGGAAGTGAGCAAAAATCTTACCAATGGATCCCTGGATAGCAGTGAAATCCTAACAGGGGATTTTATCCTTCGTCACTTTATCAAAAACTTTTTGTTTTTTACATACACTTTAAATCCATTTTAATTTCACGCGAACACTAGAGAAGCTCAAGAGAATACTTACACAGAGCGCTGTGCTTCCCCTCTATCAGCCTTTGGATTGCAGATGTCCACATAGTTACATTTTGTAAAATATAAAAAAAAACACATTTCAACATGCAGTGTGTGTATATATATATACTGCATTTGGAAATACGTTTTACAAAATATATGAAAAATATTTTTTTTAAATATTTTTTTAAAATATATTCTTCAGATTAATAACCCCCAGCATTGGAGTCAGTGGACACGTTGTTACCTCCCAGCATTGGAGACGGTGGACACATTATTACCTCCCAGCATTGGAGTCAGTGAACACATTAATAACCCCCAGCATTGGAGTCAGTGAACACATTAATAACCCCAGCATTGGAGTCAGTGGACACAATAACCCCCAGCTTTGGAGTCAGTGAACACATTAATAACCTCCAGCATTGGAGCATTGGAGTAACCTCCAGTGGAGAACACATTAATAACCCCCACCAGTGGACCATTAATAACCCCCAGCATTGGAGACGGTGGACACATTAATAACCCCCAGCATTGGAGTCAGTGAGACAGTGGACACATTAATAACCCCCAGCATTGGAGACGGTGGACACATTAATAACCCCCATCATTGGAGTCAGTGAACACATTAATAACCTCCAGCATTGGAGACGGTGGACACATTAATAACCCCCATCATTGGAGTCAGTGAACACATTAATAACCTCCAGCATTGGAGACAGTGGACACATTAATAACCCCCAGCATTGGAGATGGTGGACACATTAATAACCCCCATCATTGGAGTCAGTGAACACATTAATAACCTCCAGCATTGGAGACGGTGGGACACATTAATAAACCCCCAGCATTGGAGATGGTGGACACATTAATAACCCCCAGCATTGGAGATGGTGGACACATTAATAACCCCCATCATTGGAGTCGGTGGACACATTAATAACCCCAGCATTGGAGTCGGTGGACACATTAATAACCCCCAGCATTGGAGTCAGTGAACACATTAATAACCCCCAGCATTGGAGACGGTGGACACATTAATAACCCCCATCATTGGAGTCGGTGGACACATTAATAACCTCCAGCATTGGTGTCAGTTGGATCAGTATACACAATAATGACCCCCAGCACAGGTTACATACAGTAGTTACATAGTTAGTCTGGCTGAAAAAAGATAAAAGTCCATCCAGTTCAGCCATAGAAAAAAAAAAAATGAATTGAAATGTTTTCTGTATGTTGCCCTTCCAGGTATAATGAAGATGAGCAGACGTGGGACGGAATGCTCCGCGAGATCCGTTATGCTTCTGGAGCGACTTTCATCCCTGCACGCTTCAATATAATGCGGCTCACAAAAATGTAACGGGACTCCGCCACCAAGGGCTGGACGGGATACGTTGTGGAAAACTGGGGGGAAAAAAATTAAAAAGGAAAGAACTGAACTTGGGATGTTACGTGGCCAAGTCTGAACCTGACCTCGGAATGAGTGAGAAGGGCTCAGAACGTTTACTGAAATATTTGGATTTCTTCATTTTACTCATTTACAGTCATAATGCCAACATATTCCACAGCGATGTACAAAGGACACTGAGGAGCTTACAGTCCAATGTCCACCGCATTGGTGGGACTTGAAGGCTTGCTGTGTGCCTGTTACTAAGGTGTTTGTGCTGGAAGGAAAACTAAAGCAGAGCTGAAGTGCGATGTACGGATGTAATACCTTCCCTTGCCCCTAGTTTTGCTCAACATGCAATTACAATTTTTTACTTAGATCACTTTGTTTAAAAAACAAAACAAAAAAACAAACCTCTTTTGGAGACCACTGGGCCTTTCTGCTAAGCCTTTGTATGGCTGAGGTTGGTGGGAGGGGCTGGCAGGCAGGCTCCTGTAAAACATGATAGTACCTTGCCTTGGATCGTCTTTCACAAGCCCTTGCGTAATTTTGAAGAACACATCTCTGGCATCCCTTTAGATGCGTAATATTGAAGAACACATCTCTGGCATCCCTTTAGATGCGTAATATTGAAGAACACATCTCTGGCATCCCTTTAGATGCGTAATATTGAAGAACACATCTCTGGCATCCCTTTAGATGCGTAATATTGAAGAACACATCTCTGGCATCCCTTTAGATGTGCATGTTCCTCTCTGCTGGATGCTGGGTGCTTCAGACTTTAAGGCTCCATGTACACGGGACGTTTGGAAAACACTTCTGAACGATGGAAAATGACTGCTGGAAAACGTAGGTTAAAAAAAACATCTGTTTAGCCACGTTTATGCGCGTTTTTTTTAAGATAACCTCAGGAGACCTTCCCAAATGCCCAGAATGCACTGAAAAATAGTAAAAAAATTTAACTATTTCAGACATTTTGAGAGAAATAGAGAGAGCAGTATTTGTTGCGATTAGCTGTCTTTTTTTTTTTGTGGTGTTTGGATGTTCCGGCTCATTTCTGTGCAGAAATTATTGCAGCCGTGTCTAACATATTTTCTTTCATGCAAAACCTCAAAATATGGTGTACCGGAAAAGCTCTTTGCGTGCATTTTTCATGATGAAAAAAAGGCTCTAGACAGCATCTGGAAAATGAAGAGTTAAAAAAAATTTCCAAACACTTATAAACACGGTTAGCTGCATTTACAAGCGTTTGGCACGCTGATAAAATCTACTCTTGAATGCAAGTTTGGTGCGTTCAAAAAAACGACTGTAAACTCAACTGTCTGTAAATGACTGTAAACGACAATGTGTACATGGACACATAGGAAAACATTAGGGAGAGTTCAGGGGCTGCTGAAAAAAAAGCAGAAAAGCTCCTAAACGTGAGTTTATCAGCTGCAATGTACATGGAGCCTAACTGTAAAATCTGCTGGTCAGTTGCTTGATTACAGTTTACTAGAGTGTAATCAAGGAACTGATCAGCAGATTGCAGAACTAAAGTTTGCACCAGCCAGTGTACATCAGAGAGGAGCATACACAACTAAAGGAATGCTAGGGTATGGGTTCTTTCACAGTGCTTAGGAATAGCAGTACAGTAATTGACACCCTAAAGATCATGCCCACACATAATAAAAAGCAAAAATAATTGATGGCAGAAAAAGCTAATAGCTGTGAGGGGTGGCCCAAGGACATTAACGGTCAAGAGGAGAGGGGATTGAGGATTGAAGTCGTTCAGACAGTAGGTGGGCTCTAGAAAGCTGAGACTTGCTTCGAAGGTGTATATTGTGGAGATGCAGGTTTACAGGGAATTGAGAGTAATCAGTCTCAAAACAGGAGGGGGAAAAAATGGCAAGGCTGGGGATGGCTTTAAAACACAACTATGGTGACAAAACAATAATAAAAAAAAAGTAAAAATAAAATCAATACTCCCCTCCCCCGCACCCCTTCTCTTTAGCAATTTCTACCTGTTTTTTTTTTTTTTTAAATTTAAATAAAGGTTCCGTCACCCACCTACATTCATCCTAATTCATGGTCCCATGATCTTCTGCCCCACCAAGTCTGGTTATGGCCTACTGGAACTGCTCTGCTTTCTGGACTCTGGCCGGTCTTTTCTTGCCACCGCTGGTCTTGCATCGTACGTGATGATGGCAGCCCACCCTCGTTCCATTGCTTGGAGTAAGCGGGACTGGACTATTACGGGACTGTGGGTCTTGTAGCACCCCATGTCATTGACATCTTCACCCATGCATTGTAATCACTACAAGTTCCCCGTGCACCAGGAGATGTGGTCCCTGCCAGAGGTGCCCACCACCCAACTTCCAGCAATTAACATCAGAGGAGCGGGACACCAGGAATTGAGCGATCGCAGATTAGGGAGTATTACTTAATTATTGTAAAAAAAGAGGTGGAGTTTGCTTAAGAGCAGCAGCAGGGGGCCATATTGGGTTTTTTTTTTTTGGCTGTAGTTCCACTTTAACATGTCTATAGCTACAGGGGCGGACTGACAACTCATGGGGCCCCTGGGCAATTTGGGATCATGGGGCCCCTGTGTCCTTGCCCAAACTCAAAAAAGCCTATGAAAAGGTACCAGGGGCATCTCATGGGGCCCCTTACTGACCCCGGGCCCTCGGGCAGTGCCCAAGTTTCCAAATGGTCAGTCCGCCCCTGTATAGCTAGAAACATCACAAAACATTTAGAAAACATCTCTCTCAATAAATTCCCCTTTATAATCCATAAAAAATATTGATCGAACAAAAGACAGACTTTGTGCCTGTGATATCATATATATTTATTTATTTCAGGTACTTATATAGCGCCATCAATTTACACAGCCCTTTACATATATATTGTACATTCACATCAGTCCCCGCCCCCGAGGAGCGTACAATCTAAGGTCCCTAACTCACATTCATACATACACATACTAGGGACAATTTAGACAGGATCCAATTTACCTACCAGCATGTCGGTGGAGTGTGGGAGGAAACCGGAGTACCCGGAGGAAACCCACACAGGCACAGGGAGAACACGCAAACTCCAGGCAGGTGGTGCCGTGGCTGGGATTTGAACCAACGACCCGAGTACTGCCAGGCGGAAGTACTAACCATTTAGCTAAAATCTCATTCATCTCCTGCACACTTGGGGGTCCCGGAATAATCGCGTCCCAATCTCATTCATCTCCTGCACACTTGGGGGTCCCGTAATCGCGTCCCAATCTCATTCGTCTCCTGCACACTTGGGGGTCCCGGAATAATCGCGTCCCAATCTCATTCGTATCCTCCTGCACACTGGGGGGGTCCCAGAATATTCACTCGCGTCCCGGAAATCTCATTCCTCTCCTGCACACTTGGGGGTCCCAGAATAATCGCATCCCAATCTCATTCATCTCCTGCACACTTGGGGGTCCCAGAATAATCGCGTCCCAATCTCATTCATCTCCTGCACACTTGGGGGTCCCAGAATAATCGACATCCCAATCTCATTCATCTCCTGCACACTTGGGGGTCCCAGAATAATCGCGTCCCAATCTCATTCATCTCCTGCACACTTGGGGGTCCAGAATAATGACGTCCCAATCTCATTCACCTCCTGCACACTTGGGGGTCCCAGAATAATCGCGTCCCAATCTCATTCATCTCCTGCACACTTGGGGGTCCCAGAATAATCGCGTCCCAATCTCATTCATCTCACACTTGGGGGTCTCGCGTCCCAATTCATTCATCTCCTGCACACTTGGGGGTCCCGGAATATCGCGTCCCAATCTCATTCATCTCGCACACTTGGGGGTCCCAGACTAATCGCGTCCCAATCTCATTCATCTCTGCACACTTGGGGGTCCCGGAATAATCGCATACCAATCTCATTCATCTCCTGCACACTTGGGGGTCCCAGAATAATCACATCCCAATCTCATTCATCTCTGCACACTCCCCTCCCAATCTCACTTGGGGGTCCCCCAGAATAATCGCATCCCAATCTCATTCATTCATCTCCTGCACACCAGCTGACACTCCACATCAGGCTGACAGTGCAAGTGGCAGCTGGCTGAGGAAATGAGAGAGAAGGCAGAGAGATGGAGTGAATGGTCTACTTAGCCATTTATTTACTTATTACAGGAGCTTGTATAGCGCCGTCCATTTACACAGCACTTTACATATATATTGAACATCCACATCCATCCCTTCCCTACAAGGAGCGTACAGTCTAAGGTCCCTAACTTACATTCATACACATACTAGGGCCAATTTACCTACCAGCATGTCTTTGGAGTGTGGGAGAAAATTGGAGTACCTGGAGAAAACCCACGCAGGCACAGGGAGAACATGCAAACTCCAGACAGGTGGTGCCTTGGTTGGGATTTGAACCAATGACCTCAGTACTGCCAGGTGGAAGTGCTAACACAGCGTACAATCCAGATGTGCTGCTGTGATATAAATAATTATAGGCCCAGAAAATGAAAGTCTCACTCCTCCAGGTGAAGAGGACTCCTAGATTGGCGGCACTGATGGTAAGGAGTGCTGTGTTTTCGGGGTACGCCATGGTCATTATGTCTTGAGAACTTTATTTTGAAGGGTGATAGAGGAAGTGTCCAGGTGCCTGATCTCAATTTAAGGAAGATCCCGATTTTCGGAAGGACAGTATGAAGGTCCGGCTCTGCAATCATCGTACAACAAGAGGACTTTGCCAAATGGTGCAATGAAGCTGCACTGTGACCATTAGATTTCTGTGTATGGTGTACAATGGACGTAGCTTGGCTCATCTTCGTTTACTGGAAGAAATAATCCGATGACATGTCTACTAAATACATATTTTTTTTTTCTAACACGATGGAATCATATGTAGGGGGGATGGGTGACTGTAGAATTTTGTCAATGTTTCTGCTAATAAAATTAAAACTTGTTTTGGAAAAACATCTGATTTTTAGAAGTGCAATTCCATTATTTAGTAGTTAAACACTAGGAGTGAGGGAGAGAAATGCGAAATAAACGCAAACATACCGTAGACTGGGACAACCCTTAGTGTTAGGTTGTTATCGTACTGGGACCCTCAAGTGTTGGGATGCGATTATTCTGGAACCCCTAAGTGTTGGGATGTGATTATTCTGGGACCCTCAAGTGTTGGGATGTGATTATTCTGGGACCCTCAAGTGTTGGGATGTGATTATTCTGGGACCCTCAAGTGTTGGGATGTGATTATTCTGGGACCCTCAAGTGTTGGGATGTCATTACACTGGGACCCTCAAGTGTTGGGATGTGATTATTCTGGGACCCTCAAGTGTTAGGATGTGATTATTCTTGGACCCTGAAGTGTTGGGATGTCATTATGCTGGGAGCATCAAGTGTTGGGATGTCATTAATGTGGAACCCTCAAGTGTTGGGATGTGATTATTCTGGGACCCTCAAGTGTTGGGATGTGATTATTCTGGGACCCTCAAGTGTTGGGATGTGATTATTCTGGGACCCTCAAGTGTTAGGATGTAGTTACACTGTTCTCCAAGTGTTAGGATGTCATTATACTGGGACCCTCAAGTGTTGGGATGTCATTATTCTGGAACCCCCAAGTGTTAAGATGTCATTATTCTGGGACCATCAAGTGTTGGGATGTCATTATTCTGGGACCCCCAAGTATTAGGATGTCATTATGCTGGGACCCTCTAGTGTTAGGGATGTCATTATACTGGGACCCTCAAGTATTGGTATGTGATTATTCTGGGACCCTCAAGTGTTGGGATGTGATTATTCTGGGACCCCCAAGTGATGGGATATCATTATTCTGGGACCCCCAAGTGTTAGGATGTCATTACACTGGGACCCTCAAGTGTTGGGATGTGATTATTCTGAGACCCTCAAGTGTTGGGATGTCATTATACTGGGACCTCCAAGTGTTGGGATGTCATTATACTAGGGCCCTCAAGTGTTGGGATGTCATTATTCTGGGACCCCTAAGTGTTAGAATGTCATTATACTTGGACCCTCAGGTGTTGGGATGTCATTATTCTGGGACCCCTAAGTGTTAGGATGTCATTATTCTGGGACCCCCAAGTGTTGGGATGTCATTATTCTGGGACCCTCAAGTGTTAGGATGTCATTATACTGGGACCCTCAAGTGTGTTGGGATGTCATATTCTGGGACCCCTAAGTGTTAGGATGTCATTATGCTGGGACCCTCAAGTGTTGGGATGTCATTATTCTGGGACCCCCAAGTGTTAGGATGTCATTATTCTGAGACCCTCAAGTGTTGGGATGTCATTATTCTGGGACCCCTAAGTGTTAGGATGTCATTATACTGGGACCCTCAAGTGTTGGGATGTCATTATACTGGGACCTTCAAGTGTTAGGATGCCTTTATTCTGGGACCCTCATGTGTTAGGATGTCTTTATACTGGGACCCCTGAATGTTAGGATGTCATTATGCTAGGACTCCCAAGTGTTATGATACCATTATACTGGGACCCCCAAGTGTTCATTACACTGTCTTCCAAATGTTAGGATGTCATTATGCTAGGATGTTATTATTCTAGGCTCCTCAAGTGTTAGGATGTAATTACACTGTCCCCCAAGTATTAGGTTGCCATTGTGCTGGGTACCCCAACTTTTAGGATGTCCTTATACTTGGACCCCTATGTATTAGGTTATCATTGTGCTGGGACCCCCAAGTGTTAGGATGTCATTATACTGGGACCCCCAAGTGCTAGGATGGTATTATTCTAGGCCGCTCAAGTGTTAGAATGTAATTACACTGTCCCCCAAGTATTAGGTTACCATTGTGCTGGGTCCCCCAAGTTTTAGGATGTCAGTATACTGGGGCCCCTATGTATTAAGTTGTCATTGTACTGGGACCCCCAAGTGTTAGGATGCCATTATACTGGGACCCCAAAATGTTAGGATGTCACTATACTGGGATGCCTATAAGTTAGGTTGTCATTGTGCTGGGACCCCCAAGTGTTAGAATGTCCTTATATTTGGCTCCACAAGTGCTAATATATCATTCTGGGACCCACAAGTGTTATTGTTCTGGGGAGCCCCCACAGCTCAACATGTCATTGTTCTAGAATCCCCAGGTGTCAGTAGTTCATTGTACTAGGACCCCCACATGTTGCCCACAAATAGGAAAGTTTGACAGGTTGCATTCAATTTTCTGAGATTATTATTATACAAGGTTTATATAGCGCCAACAGTTTACGCAGTGCTTTACAAAATGAATGCAAAGCATTGCAACATGTGAACAGCCCCCTCCTACTGTATAGTAGGCTTTAGGTGGGCAGTAAAATGACAGCCCAACTGCCTGTTTTACAGGCCACCCTTGTGCAAAAGGCCTCAGTTTATTATCCTGGCACATCCACGAGCCAGCTTGTCATGTTCTTGGAAACCAAAGTGTCACCGTGCCATTTCTCTGTTTCCAAATTTACCACAGTGAAAATTTTGTGACATCAGATAGTCCCTACTATGCAAATATCAAAAAAGGGCAAGTGTACTGACATGAGACATATTTTAAGAATACCTGTAGTATGGGAGATGTACCCAAAAAGCCAGAAAACTAAGGTCTCCAATCATCAGAATTATCTGGGGGCTACCTGCAGCTGATCTTTTCCCCAGAACTGGTTCGACATGCCTCGTTCTACACTGTGTCTGTGTGGAGGGGGCCATCTTGCTAGAGGCAGGGTTTTACTTCCTCATGTTCCCCTGATGACTTGTAGGGTCGTGATTAAGAAACAGCAGGTGAAGTAGAGAAAGCACAGATCCACAGAACAGATGAAGCAAAATAAGGGAGATACTTGTGTTATAGGTCCTCAGGTACAGCTTCCTCTCCAGCAAGGAGAACAGTGAGCAGCACAGCAGCAAAATATCCAAATCTATAGAAACTAGCAGTCAGAGGCAGCAATGCCTTACATCAGTGGTCTCCAAGCTGTGGCCCCTGTTCTTGCCATTTTCCAACCCTTGAGGCACTATTCCTCCTACTGACACCAACAAGGAGGCACCATTCCTTCCACTAACACCAGCAAGTGGGAACCATTCCTCTCACTGACACCAATGATGGGGCACTATTCCTCCTCCTACTGACAACAGACACTATGTAACTTTTTTACTCCTACTAAGGCTGGGGCATTTTCTACTCCCACTGGCCACTCTAGGCCCCCCCCCATCCCCTAATGTCTGAAAGACAGTAAACAGTCCCCTTGATTAGAAAGTTTGGAGACCCTTGCCTTAGATGATCTCAAACAGGGAAGGGTACTGCTATTTTTCAGGAGGAATTCAAGGTAAAAGGGCAGTGATTAGCCACAATTGTTATTTCTAGAGGTTTCATGTAACCAAGCAAATCTTCATTTAATGAGTGGCAAAGGAAATTTGCAGGTGAGCAGCCGTGTCATTGGAAGATGTCCCTACACAAGGGATCAGCTGTGTGCTCTAAACATTGCGGAGTGCTTCTGAAACAGGACTGGGTGTGGTAAAATGAAGGGGGGGGGGGGTCCCTGAAAATAAATGGTTCGACCAGGCTTTCATTGGCAGTTATATATGAAAATTCTGGCTGGCAGCCTTCTGGAAAGGTGAGGTTGTAAGAGAAGCAGTTCTTCCTGGATGACCAGGCTAGGTAGTTTTTTTATTTGGTGTTAATAAAGGGCAGGTGTGACTGACTGACCGATGCCCTGGCTGCCCACACAGAACCCTCATAAATGTCACCCAAGTCATTTATCCTTTATAATTCTCTCTTGCTTAGACTTTGAAATGTGATCCATTCTGGCTGTGTACGGGTTACTTTCTGGCCAAGTGGATGCCACGTTTGCCCTCATAATGGAGAATGACTGAACAGCTGCACGTGTTGCTCATAGTAGAGCCTCAGGGGAAGGAAAGTGACTGCTATGAACCCTTTTTCTAAATTTAGACCTTTTTGGGACCAGAACTGACATGATTGGTTCTCTGCAATGTGACAAGGAAGAGATGCTCAGTTTACCTAATAGGGGTACAACAAACAAGGTCCAGTATCACCAGCTTTTTGCAAACTGATAGACTGGACCAGCCTTGCCTAACCTTTTCAACAGAGAGGAACCGTTGAAATAACTCTGGTGTTTGGGAACCCCTGCTAAAAATGACATCTACAACTGAAGATACGTTAGTGCGATAGTCAGTGGGAAGAATACTCCTTACATTTTGGGTCATTGGGAAAAATTACCCCCTTACAGACAGGTAAAAAAAGATCAATGGTGGTGTCAGTGGGAACTTGAGTCAAGAATCCCTTAAGGAATTCCTAGCAACCTCTGAAGGAACCCTAAGGTTCCATGGTACCCTGGATTAGATTAGTCTTCTTCAGAAAACCTTTCCTGACCTTCTGAAGATCCTAGCTGCCTGGCTGTTGTACTAATCCACAAGCTTTGATACTTTGAGTCATTGACCAAGCACCCAGATCAGGAACTGACATGATTGGTTCTCTGCAATGTGATGAGGAAGAGATGTTCAGTTTACCTAATAGGGGTACAACAAACAAGGTCCAGTGTCACCAGCTTTTTGAAAACTGATAAGACTGGACCAGCCTTTCTTAACCTTTTCAACAGAGAGGAACCGTTGAAATAACTCTGGTGTTTGGGAACCCCTGCTAAAAATGACATCTACAACTGATGATACATTAGTGCGATAGTCATTGGGAAGAATACTCCTTACATTTTGGGTCATTGGCAAAAATTACCCCCTCACAGACAGGTAAAAAAGATCAATGGTGTCAGTGGGAACTTGAGTCAAGAGTTCCTTAAGGAATTCCTAGCAACCTCTGAAAGAACCCTAAGGTTCCATGGTACCCTGGATTAGATTAGTCTTCTTCAGAAAACCTTTCCTGACCTTCTGAAGATCCTAGCTGCCTGGCTGTTGTACTAATCCACAAGCTTTGATACTCTGAGTTATTGACCAAGCACACAGATCAGGAAAGTCAGAGCAAAGCCAGATGTCCTTGTTTTGGGTCAGTGACCTAAAGTACTGAAGTCAGAGGGTTGACAGCCAGGCAAGAAAGATTTCCTTTAAACACTGCCCGCCAAGCAAGCTGAATTCCTTGTATCACAGAGGTTACCAGATTACTGGTGGTTTTTGAAGGGAGTTTATGCTGGTAACAGGTAAAGTGGACCTGAACGCAATAAATGACGTTTTGCTTGGTCATATGAAACCTCTAGAAATAACAATTGAGGCTAAGCACAACCCTTTACCTTGAATCCCTCATGAAAATGCCTTGTTGATGTTCATTGGTCAGAGGAGAATAGGAAGACTGGATGATAGAAAGGCAACAGCAACTCTTGTCAAGACGGACCAAAATCTCTGATGAGGAAAGTTTCCAACACCTTGTTGAATCTACGCCACAAAGAATGAAGGCAGTTCTGAAGGCAAAAGGGGGGCCAACCTGGTACTAGCAAGGTGGACCTAATAAAGTGGGCAGTAGTGTATGTAATGCTTGAGAGGACTGTCAGAGAGGTAATAGAGGAAATGATGGTCAGAGAGTGTGGAGAGGATACATTGCTGGCTGGGGGTATGCTGCAGAAGACAATATGAAACTGGGAACATGTTACAGGAGGCTGGTGGAGATCAATGCTAATCAATGTTCCCACTACAGACTGCTGAGTTCCAAGGACCGTGCATCATATACCAAAGGGCTGCAGGTTGGGCACCAGGGGGGCTAACTAGATGACATTTCCAGAAGAGGATGAACTATAGCAGGCTCTGTATTTCTCAGTCCATCACTATATCCAGGCAAGACAGACAGAGATGGAAATGTAATTTCCCACTGTGTTGCTTTTATTCTTGCTGTACAGGGATCACTGAGGGTTCAGAGCTCAATTTCCTTTTCTTGTCAAGTTATCAGGCCTCTCTCTGCACATAGAGGTATACCAAATGCAGCACCCCCAGAACCCATTTAGATGTCCATGCTACTTAAGTTAGCTCATAACTGGGGATCAGGGACGAGCAGGGAGTCAAAAAAAATCTAAAGGCTCTTCAGATGTCTTTTTGCATACATCTGTGTCTTCTCCCCTCAACACATTTTTGTTTGTGCATGCATTCAGATACTTACTAAAAGGCATGTCCTGTATACAAACCTGATGGCCATGAATAAACAATATACAATAGACCAGTTGTCTCCATACTGCAGGCTGTTGGCTGGATGTGGCCCTTTACTTGTCTTTATCTAGTCTCTGGGATGCTACACCGTCCCCTGACATCCACAGTGAAGCATAACTCTTCTCTCTGACACCAATGACGGACCATAACTTCTTCCTTCGACCCCATAGATGGGGGCATTATTCTTCCCACTGACATCAATGATGGGAGCACTATTTCTCCCACTGACACTAACAGTGGCACTCCCTCTGACATCTATGATGGGGTATAACTGCTGCCTCTGGCACCAATGATGGGGCACTATCCCTCCCAATACCAATGATGAGGCTCTATTCCTCCCAATAATACCAATCATGGAGGCATTATCCCTTTCACTGATACCAAAAATGGGGCACTAGGCCTCCCACTGACATCAATGATGGGTCACTATGCCTCCCACTGACGTCAATGATGGGGGCACTATGCCTCCCAATTATGCCAATGATGGGGCACTATTCCTCCCACTGACACCAATGATGGGACACTATTCCTCCCACTGATACCAATGATGGGGCACTATTCCTCCCACTGAAGCCAATGATGTGGGCACTATTCCTCCCACTGATACCAATGATGGGGCACTATTCCTCCCACTGAAGCCAATGATGTGGGCACTATTCCTCCCACTGACACCAATGATGTGGGCACTGTGCCTCCCACTGATACCAATGATGTGGGCACTGTGCCTCCCAATGCTGCCAATGATGTGGGCACTGTGCCTCCCAATGCCGCCAATGATGTGGGCACTGTGCCTCCCAATGCCGCCAATGATGAGGGCACTATGCCTCCTACTGACGCCAATGATGGGGCACTATTCTCCCACTGACGCCAATGATGGGGGCACTATGCCTCCCAATGATGCCAATGATGGGGGCACTATGCCTCCCACTGACACCAATGATGGGACACTATTCCTCCCACTGACACCAATGATGGGGCACTATTCCTCCCACTGACACCAATGATGGGGGCATTATTCCTCCCACTGACACCAATGATGGGGGCACTATTCCTCCCACTGACACCAATGATGGGGGCACTATTCCTCCTCCTATGGACCACAAGCACCATGTAATTTTTTTTTTTTTACTAACACTGACCTTGTTTAGAAAGTTTGGACACCCGAACAACAGACAAACAAGTCAACATTTTTTAATAAAGGGGGCACTCTTATTCTTCAATATGCCTCAGTACACAGCTGCAAACATTTTAAGATAACATTAACAACTACACCAACGCAAATAAAAACAGCTCACCACACGTTATCAAATGTATGTTTTTTTTTTTTTTATTATTTTGTCAAAGATTTTTATTTATAGCTATTTAAAAAGGAGAGAACAGTTTGTCTTTTGCGAGATTGGCAATAGGCAAGTGGTAGAGTCTGGAAACCTCACACATGTCTCTTTTTGTCTAAATTGTGCTCTGGACGAAGATTAGCTCACTAACAAACTTCTACTACTAAACAGCCATCTCCTACCGTTTTCTAATTAACTTTGTCTTTCCACTTGAAAGCACTATAAGACAAGGAAACTGCAATGTCCGATAATACAGGGAGAAGCTGTAAAAATGTAGGCGTACAATATAGCTTGGAAAAGAAAGTTTCATACAGTAGGGAGATATTGACCAAAAAAAAAAAAAAAAAATCTCTTATTCAACAAGATCTAGTGTTGCCGATAGTTCATTATCTACAAAAGAACGAGAGGAAGCCATGTTCAAACTCCCTCCCAGAATGCTTTGCATTCAGTTATGCCAAGTGTCCTGGAACCAGCTTCTAAAAGATTGCATGTGGGCTATGACAACCCTTCCGGACCATCCATTGACAGAAGCGGCTTTGTACGTCTCTTCCAATGTTCGAGGACAGTTAAGCTGACCGGAATTAACAACCTCTGAAGTTGGTCTAGTACACCATCACAACTACTCTTCGAGTTCCTTCGAGGCTCCAGAATAGCCAGTCCATGAAAGTCCACTACAGCTTTTTTTTTTTTTTTTTTCTTTTTTTTTTTAATGAGAAACGATGTCCATTTTGAGAACTTTCAGCGAATAAAAGATGAGCAAATTCACTGACCGCACTGCTGATAATTCATTTTTGTTGTCTGGACAAAAAGGTGCCACCTACCACCAAGGTTGCGGTACCACTGCTAGACACACGCACAGGGAACATAGAATATTTACACAGGAAAGACCAGCATTTCCTCTTAGAGTTATCAGCAATTCAAGGTGAAGAATTCCTAGAATGGGAAAGAGGAGGGTGGGAAGGGGGGGTTGGGTATACGCCCCATCTTAAACCCAGAGGGGCCATCCAAATATAATAGTGCAATAGATACAATAATCACCATTGGAGGTTTTGTAACCCAAGGACAAGTTGATTTTGCTGGAGAACTGTAACAGCAGGTTAGAAATGTCTTTTTTTTTTTTGCTACATTAAGCTTGAAGGGGTTGTCCACTTTTAGCAAAAAGCAGCAATAAAAAGGGGGGATCCCGTCCTCCCCCAGAAATTGCTGCAGCAGGTGAGATCTGGAAAAGCAAGCAAGTGGTGAAAGATTATAGATTTTAGAAATATATAAATGTATATATAAAACACAGATGCAAATGATACATGGAGCCTGACTGAATCCCAGTTATTTACTACACGGGGGTTCAACTGGGCTTCAAAGCTGAACTCCAGGTCGGTCAATAATTAGTTTGGACAAAGCTGGGCCAAACAAACTATGTCTTTCACTAATACATGCTCCCGCTGTTAGCGGTCTTCAGCTTCCAATACATCCAGTTCTGTGTCCAACAGTGATACGGTGACTTCCTGCCCTCGGAAAAAAAATCAAATCAGGCTGAGCGCTGCTCCGCCATTCAGAGGAAGCCTTGTATTTTGTTGAATGGAATACAACGTGTTCTCTGATTGGCTGATGTGGAATCGTGACCTCATCTCTCCACCTCACCAATCAGAGAAAACCTTGTATTCATTCATGAAAATCAGCAGGTGCATCTGTTATTGAAGGAAATAGTTCATCCGCACCAGATTTTTTTTTTTGGAGGATGCAAAGCTTAAATACCCAAATATCCTGGTGTAGATGTACCACGCAGTGGTCTATATTTGGAGAACAACTGTATAAAATATTAACAGCCATGTCTCACCCAGACAAAATAATTAGATGGAATTTTTTTTTGCAATGGCCAACCTTTTTTTTTTTCAGTTTTGGATGCAGTCAGAAAAGGATTAGAACCTTGGTTGTTGCTGCTCCCTATCCCAGCTGGATAAATAGCTTTATGATTCTTGGCAGGGGTGGACTGACCATTTGGGCACCCGGACACTGCCCGAGGGCAATGGGTCAGTAGGGGGCACCATAAGATGCTGGTACCTTTCATAGACTTTTTTGGGTGTGGTTTGAGTGCGGGCAAGGACAAAGGGGCCGCATAATTTCCTATTGCCCAGGGGCCTCATGAGTTGTCAGTCCGCCCCTGGTTCCTGGGGTGTTATTGAATCAAGAGGTAAGAGGAAAAAGATTTATTTTTGTTGAGATAGGAATGGTTATAATTTGTCAGTTTTTGTATTTTGTATACTTTCGATACCAAGTGGTGGGAAAGATCGTGTGACACCACTTAACCTAGAAGATGTCAACCCAATTTTCCTACTTTGGGAGTGGGTCTTTAAAGATGGGGAATGCACTGAGACAATGCCAATGGTACTGGACCTGAAGGGCACTCTGTGGCTAACCTGGTAAGAGTCAAGAAAGCACCTTACAAGGAACTTAGGGCCTGAAGGATCAATTCCATGAGATTCCCACAATGTGCAGTCCAGTAGGCACTCCAAAAGCCAAACTGAGGATGGCCATGCCGGATAGCAGCAATTGAAGAGACCAGCTCTAGCAGCAATGTATAAAAGAGTGTTAATGGAAGAAAAAAATGGTGCTAGAAAAAAAAAACAGGTTAGCCTTTAATTTATGTGAATAAAAAACAAAGCTTCCATTGATTGGCTGAGATGGACTTTGTGACATCATCTCTGCCTTAGGCAAATCAGAGGAAGTTTTGTATTCCTTTACAGAACACAAATCTTTCTCTGAATGGCTGAGCAGCACTCAGCCTGACTTGATTTGATCTTGGGAGCAGGACAGGAAGTTCTTGTCCCGGTGCCGGAACACGGCGCTGCATACCGTATGTAGCGGAGTCCAAGCAAACTATTTCAAGATAAATGAAACATGGCGGTCAGCTCGAAGAGGAGTTCAATTTTGTCCAAAGAAACGGGATCATTTCACTGCGCCTGCAGGATAGAAAAAAAATTAAATGCGCGCTCGGGGAAAACCTCTCAAGTGCTTTGGCATTTGCAATGATTACGTACATATCCCCAAAATTGCACAGGGATTTTCGACTGTATGATTAGCAGAGAGCTTAGCGACAAAATGGCTGACTTGGGTTCCCCGGGAAATAAATTTGCTGTCAGAACAAAGTTCATGAGCTTACTAAAGGGTCAGTTTGCACAAAAGTGACAACTGAATTGGAAGAAGAATCTAGTAAGGTAATGCCCCGTACACACGATAAGAAAATCGAAAATGAAAAATTTTGCGGAGCCGCTGATCGAACGGTTTTCTCTTCGTTGATGAGCAGGATGTTTTAACCGATAACGATAGTGTGAACAGTGAAAAATGTTGTCGTTTCACATACAAACGACCGATATTATATGCGGCGGTAGGACGGTCATACGAAAAAAATCTATCAAGCGCTATCACGCATGAGCGGAAACAGAAGATGACCCGGATGTTGATGTCCAAGGAATCTTCGTAAACACAAATGAAAAATCCAAATGTTAAAAGTAGATCGGCCAAATGAGATGATGAAACCAGAATTGTGCAGATTATATTTTATGTATCACTATTTATGTATATAGGTCATGGAATAAATGATATTATACTCATTGCTGGTAATCGTTGTGTATATTGATCGTATTGGCCGGAAGGGCGTGGCTACAAGGTCCCACACACACCGCATCACTTCCACTTGTACGGAAGACGTCAACACTACGTATTGCCCGAACAATTTTTTTAGATCGGTTAATGTGGGCCGCGATTTTGACCAACGAACGAACGCCTCTAGGGCATCAGATGACTGATCGGCCGATTTTCTAATTGTGTATTCCCACCTTAAGGACTCGTTCACATTTGACTTTATTTCTAACTCTTGTGAAACGCCCCTATAGCGTTTGACAGGCGTTAGGCGTTTGGGTTTTTAACGCTCCTCAAACGCTCCCCGAACGCCCTATGCGTGGTTTTGAGGTGGTTGCCAAGCGTTAGAACCGCACCACAAATGCCTATAATGAAGTTAAATGGTATTAACACTCCAGAATTGCCTCGCACGCTTGCCAGGCGTTTGAGGAGCGGCACCATAGACCTGAATGGGAGGCTTCAACTCCTTCTGACTGGACACGAGGCGTCAGTTTTGCCGCAATGCTAATGCTTCAATGTGAACAGCACTGAAGCTACCAGGTGCAGAATTTTCATAGGTATTTGAGAAGCGTTAAAAATGCTTCCCAAACGCCTGTCTGACGCCTGCTGACAAAGCTAGTGTGAATGTAGTCTAAGTCTCTTGTTAGCGGCACACCTATGCAAAACAATTCCTGTTTTCCGCTTTACCTTGGGGCTTTCCAAAGCCAAACTTGGACACTATATGAATAAAAAAGGGGAAAAGGTATCAGGGGAGGTTGGTAGCCCCTCGTAATATCCACAGCAGGTGCACAGGGCTGGTTATTTGAGTACTGAGTTTTCACCACCGGCATCTCTGAATGACAAACGTTAGGTGGTAAATGCTCCAACAACGGCTTCACTTTGGAAAAAAACCAGAAGATCAAGAAGGGAGAGGAAAGTTCCAGAGAGCAGCAAAACCTGACAGGAGTTACAATCCTTCCCCATGTCATCCAAAACAGAAAAAAAATGTTGGCTTCACATAAAATGAGAAAAGTGAGCAGCATATTTGGACAAGACTCAGCTGTACAAGGCTTTGGACAAGAGGCTATAAAATCTCCTGCCTTTCCATCAGAGTTGGTTAAGCACAACAAATTTAGACAGACCGTGTGTGACTTATTGATCTTTGGGTGCATCATATGAAAGTCTCATGAATTTCTCCGGGCCAATACGTTGTGGCTAAGGCTTCAATGCACACAATGAAGTCAGATATCCACTCTGCAACCCCTGGTGGAGAGAGCCATTTCAACTGAACAAATGCCGCATTTGTGTGCGCTCACATGATTGCTACTGTCCGGAAGTTTGCGTTTCCAGCCAATAATCAAGATTAGCCATATTTGTTTAAACATCAGACTTTTTATGGGTGTTTCATCAATTTACGTAGAAGACACAAGGTTTAAAATGGGAGATTTTGATGTGGTTCTATTCATTTAAATCCCTATGAGAAATTTAAACATTGGCTCACACTTTGATGGATGCTGGAAGCATTACTCTTCAAATGGTTTCTTATATATTTTGGGAACTCCAATAGTGAGGTCTTTGTTCTTTGATTACCTGGGTCTACACATCTACCATTATCGTCACAACAGGGCTCTGCCCTTGAAGGATTTCCATTTATAGCCAAAGGTTTGTGGACTCCTGACCATCACATCTACTACATGGCCAAATGTAAGTAAAAATCCCTCCTAAATAAACTCAGGCACTTTCAGTGAAGGGGTACTGTTAACACGCAAAGGACACTTTAGACAATTGTGAGCTTCCAACCTTGTGACAATTTGGTGAAGGCCATTTTCTATTTCAACATGACTGTGCCCATGTGTCCAAAGCCAGCTCCATAAAGACATGGTTTGACCAGTGTGGTGTGGATGAACTTGAGTGGTCTACACACAGCCCTGACCTCAACTCCACTGAACACCTACTGAGATACTCCAAGATCTTGAGGAAAGCCATTGCAGAAGAGACAAAGCTGTCATAGCCACAAAACGGGCCCATGGTTTTTGAATTTGATATCTAACAATTTCATATAGGGTATAGTTTGTTGAAGACCCTTTTCTGTTCCAGAAAGACTGTACCTCTGTGTACAAAGCCAGCTCCATTAGGACCTAGTTTGATCAGTGTGGTGTGGATGAACTTGAGTGGCCTACACAGAGCCCTGACCTCAACCCTACTGAACACCTTTGAGATGAATTAGAACACCGATTGTAAGTCAGATCTTCTCATTCAGCATCAGTACATGACCTCACAATTTCCCGATATGTACACTTCAAATTCTTGTGGAATGCCTATTCAGAAGAGTGGAAGCTATTAACGGCTTAAAGGAGGGCCAACTGCATAGTAATGCCCATGATTTTGGAATGGTGTGATGGTCATGCGTCCACAAAGTTTGGCCCATCTATTGTATTTTATGTTATGGTGTAGTGAGAGCTTGATCATTCTGGGATGTGAACACCAAGAAGAAAAACGAGCGTGGAGACAAAGCCAGGTATTATGGCAGAGAAACCTCACAATTTTTAAGCAATATAACAAGTCACCAACTTGCTCAGTCCACCAGATCCCACCTAAAATTGAACTGTAAAACAGTCCATGCAGGTTACAACCTATTATACAACCTTTAGTTCTATAAAAAGAAAAAACAAAAACTATGTAGTTCAAGGATCTACCTAACTGCATACAAGTTGAAAGGATCGATTAGGTATTCCCTCGCATTATGAAGAGAGATGGCATTCCTAGGTTCAGCTTCACTGACCACCACCTATATGGAACTGGAAGAGATTTTGTGGACAATTCTAAAACATCACATTAAATAAATTTGCACACGTATACAAAACAATTACCCATCAATATCTTTGATTTATCTTTTGGTCAGTTTGCTAGCTTGACATCTCTGAATGTGCAACAACACCGTTTTGCGGCAGTGCCAAATCACATGCAACTAGGTCTTCCACCTTATCGTTCAAGTAGTTGACTTCAGCAGTTTTAGCAGCCCGTGATCAATCATAAATGAGGTGACAAAGGATTTCTTAGGAGATTTATGCCTGACCTCAAATTCCTAGACTTCAAGGTCTTCTATATCATGCTGCAACACCACATTAACATCGGAAGAATTCCTAATTTCCCTACGGCCAGGACTTTGCTAATATATATACATTTCCTCAATACCAAAAGATTGGTTTCATATTGATGTTGATCTAGAATGATTTGAGGAGAAGAAGTGACCAGCCACCCTTTCCTTTTTTTTTTTTTGCACCGTCCACGGACTATTATAAGGATGGCAAAAGCAAGGGGTATCCATTGCACTATACAAGCTTTGGAACAAAAAAAAAATATTGTTAAAGTGTACGTGCCACATCAAGACAACAGGAGGACCACATATGTTAGAGGTATAAAAGACGCCCAATAAAAAAACCCCCAAAACAAAACAAAAAAAACCCACCAGCAACAATAAAACGGCTTTTACCTCTTACTAGTGTTACCAGATATAAGAAGGCTCTAACACGCAGGCAATGTTGAAAACTCATCTCCAGCCATTTATTCTCTAGGGCAGGGGTGTCCAAACTATGGCCCTCCAGGTGTTGAGGAACTGCAAGTCCTATGAGGCCTTGCAAGACTCTGATATCCACAGGTAAGACACCAAGAGGCAGAGGCATGATGGGACTTGTAGTACTTCAACTGCTGGAGGGCCATAGTTTGGACACCGCTGCTCTAGGGGGTTTGGATAGAGCAGAGAAGAGTTAAAATGTCTTTGAGGAGAAAAAAAAAAAAAAAGACATCTCTAAGAAGTGCTGGGACTTCAATATTAATTTGTTCAAAAAGGCAAGGTGAACACTCACTAGCTCTGGTGAGGCTGCTCACATAAAACAAGACTCCCTTCCGACAATACCCAGAATGTGACTCAAGAAACAAAATTGGAACAGGAGCGCCAGACCCATTGATGGAGTCCAAATTGCTTTAACCCCTTCCCGGCGGCGCCTCCCGGCCCTTTAAGAGTTTCAGAAGCCGGGAGGCGGGGCAGGTGGGGCATGGTTTGGGTATCATGTGACCGCAGTGATGCGTCGTCACGGTGGTCACATGATCGGGAAAGGTCCCAATCAAAAAAGCAGACCGGGACCTTTCCGTGAGTACCGGATATGTGTGCTGGGAGCATGCAGGGCGCGCGCTCTCAGCACATTTTTTTTTTTTACCTGAACGCAAATGTGCGGCTGCTCGGTGTCTAGGCCCAGACGCCGGGAGGCGGCACATTTGTGTGTAAAAGGATTAACATTTTAAAAGTATGAACACATAAAACATCCAATACATTCTGGGGGCCAACTCAATCCCTCTTTCATTAGGGCGACAACAGATATACAGGGGTTGGACAAAAAAAAAAGGAAACACCACATGATTTGCACATGTGAAAATAAAGACATGTTTCACGTTGAAAGCAGAAGTGATGCAACATTCTTTTGCTTCCGCTGTGTGATGAGACACCTGGGAAGCCTCACTTTCGTTACTGCATGCGCTGCAACTAATATGGAGTCATGTCTGAGCTTACTGAGCTTCAAAGAGGGCAAATTACTGGTGTCCACTTAGCTGGTGGCTCTGTGAATGAAGTTGTCAATTTATTTGCTGTGTTGCGACGTCCACGAGGGAACTCCATAAGCAAACCACGGGTGAGCTGCAATTGACTGACATTAAAGAGGACAGAGTGGTGCGACACCCATAAATCGCAGACTATCCATTAATGGAAGATTGTAATATGGTCCGATGAATGGAGCTTCACGCGGTTCTCAACCACAGGACGTGTTTATGTGTGGCAAACACCGTCCCCAGCTTACGATCAGGACGGTCTTGTGCCAACGGTAAAGCATGATGGAGGTACAATCATGGTTTGGGCAGCCATATCTTGATATTCTGCAGGCCCCATCATCACCTAGAAAGGTAGAGTTGCTGCCAGCGACTACGTACACATTTTGACCGACCACACGCACCCCATGGTGCAGACGTTGTTTCCAGAAGCCATTTACCGGAACGATAATGCTCCAATTCGCACAGCTGGTGTTGTCAATTGCTGCTTTGATGAGCATGTAGATGAAGTTCTTTCCCTGGGCGCCGCAGTCGCGGGACCTCAATATCATAGAGCCAATGTGGTCAATTTTGGAGAACAAGGTTCGGGCTTGTTTTCCGCCTCCGGCATCTCTGAGAGAATTGGAGTGGTTTTTGCAGGAAGAGTGATTATCAGACCATCCAAGACTTCTATTTGTCAACACCCAGGAGAATTCAGTCCATCTTGGATGCCAACACCATATTAGGT
This sequence comes from Staurois parvus, assembly GCA_951230385.1. Taxonomy (NCBI): domain Eukaryota; kingdom Metazoa; phylum Chordata; class Amphibia; order Anura; family Ranidae; genus Staurois; species Staurois parvus. The sequence goes on from CATNWA010005591.1 coordinate 87,561, forward strand.
AACAATTTTGTTCTTTTACCTAGTGTTTCCAGAATTTTGTCCGATCGCTGTATTTTTACGTGCATATCTATTGTAGCCTTGATGAAGGAGCATTGCTTTGGCCTTCAAAAAGTGTTGAAGCACAAGCAAAAGACCAAGAGTTCAAATGTGCTTTAATAGTTCCAGGTATGGTCACCAAAAAAAGCCAACTCAATTTGGGGACCAACAGGGCAACAATGGATATCATTTTATGTGCCTATTTCTTGTAACCTTGGTGAAGGAGGATTGATGGGGGACCATTTGTTGGCTGTTTTGGGTGATCATACTTTGTACTTATTAACCTCTTGCTACCCAGCCATAGTACATTCACTGTGACAGGGCGCCATGGACAGGCTGGATTAGGAGCGTGCATGCAAAGCAGGGAGAAAAAACAGCCAGATCTGTTCGTAAAAACAGAACATATTACACGTTACACTTCTTAGGTAGGTAGGTAACCCCCTTGATTTCCCCGATGTTAATCCCTTTCCAGCCAGTGTCATTAATACAATATATCTGATCACTGTATTCATGTCAGCATTGATGTCAGTTAGTGTACCTCCCTGCCAGAGTCTGTTAGCACCAGATTGCCCGCCACACTATCACTGCCATTACCATCATAGCTGTGTAAATTCCAGTTTAACCGCTTGCTGACCCACCACAGTACATTTACTGGGACAGGTCGGCTCGTACAGGCACAATCACGTACCTGTACTTCACGGCTTTCTGCCTGGTCTTTGGGAAGAGGGTGCTGTCATTTGCTGCAGGTCAAGCCGATTGGCGGGTCCCGGCTAATGATTTATAACCAGGACCCGCTGATTGGCTCAGGGAAATACAAGAGTGCCCTGTGTTGTGGTAAACACCACAGAGCTCTTTTCAGACAGCAGCGATGTGCCTTTTTTTTTCCCTGCAAGGCAGGGAATAAAAAAACTACAGATTGCATAGTATAACACCACACAGTAAATGCACTAAACAATGTTAGGTACACATTGATTGCTCTACCTGTTAACCCCTTCCCAGCCAGTGTCATACAAAGTGTATAGTTTTAGCATTGGTCACTGTATTGGTGTCACTGGAGATGTCAGTTGCAGTTAGTCTGTCCCCTTCAGTGTCAGTAAGTGTCAGATTGGCCGCCACAGTCCCTCTCTAAGTCACTGATCTCCGCCATTGCTAGCATAGAAAAATAAATAAAAATTGTAGTATCTATACCATAGTTTGTAGATGCTATGACATTCACACAAACCAATCATACACTGAATGGGATTTTTTTTTTTTTTTTTTTTTTTTACCAAAGACATGTAGCAGAATACATTTTGGCAAAAAATGTATAAAGATATTAAAAAAAAATTTATTGGATATGTTTTATAACAAACATTTTTTAAAATAAATTTTGAGTATTTTTATACGTCAGGGGAAAAAACACAGTGTTGAACAAATACCACCAAAGGAAAGCTCCATTTGTGTGAAAAAAAAAAAATCATAAAATTCATTTGTGTACACTGTTTCATGACTGTGCATTTGTCAGTTAAAGTAGCACAGTGCTGAATAGCAAAAACATGACCTGGTCACAAAGGGGGTAAAATCTTCAGGTGGTTAAAGCAATTTGGACTCTTTCATCAAAGTAGGATCACCCAAAACAGCCAACAAATTTTTGGGGCCCAAAACAATCCTTCATCAAGGTTACCATAAACATGCATGTAAAAAATATCTGTTGTGGCCCTGATGGAGGATTGTTTTGGCCCCCAAAGTGCATTGGCTGTTTTAGGTGGCTGTACTTGTTTATCGTTTATCGATCACCTAAAACAGCCCAACCTATTTTGGGAGCTAAAACAACCCTCCATCAGGGTTACAATAGATATGCATATAGACCAGGGGCGGACTGACCATTTGGGCATTTGGGCCCGGGGTCAGAAGGGGGCCCCATGAGATGCCCCTAGTACCTTTCCTAGGCTTTTTTTTGGGTGTGGTTTGAGTGTGGATGAGGACACAGGGGCCCCATGAGTTGTCAGTCCGCCCCTGATATAGACATATACAGTATCTATTGCATCCCTGATGTAAGGGGGGGATCGAGTTGCCCCCCGAAATGCAGAATGTTTTATGTGATTGTACTTTGTACTATTAGTAGACATGTGCAGCTCGTTTCGTTACCAATCAAAATTCAGATGAATTTTCCATTATTCTGAGATTCGGATGTATCCGAATTCTGAATTACAATAGGAACGCATTTAAACGAATCTGAAAATACTAAAGGAAATGTGAATCTATTCGAATTTGAAAACAAGAACAGAAAAGAAAGAGTGGAATAGAAAATAAAAGAATAGAACAGAATACAGCAGAAAATAGTAAAAACAGAACAAAATAGAATAAAAAAATAACGGAATAGAAAAGAATCCATTAGAATAGAACAGAAAAGATTTGAATAAGAAAAATCAAACAGAATCCACTAGAACAGAAAAAATTGGAATGGAAAATCATAAAAAAAACTAAAAAAAGATTAGAATAGAATAGAAAATAATAGAATTAGAATAGAAAATCAAAGAATAGAAAATAATAGAGTAAAACAGAGCAAAATAGAAAATAAAGGAATAGAAAAGCATAGAATCCATTAGAATAGAAAAGATTCAAATAGAAAATCAAAGAATAGAATGCATTAGAACAGAAAAGATTAGAATAGAAAATCAAAGAATAGAATAGAAAATAATAGAGTAAAACAGAGCAAAATAGAATAGAAAATAAAGGAATAGAAAAGCATAGAATCCATTAGAATAGAAATGGTAAGAACAGAAAATAAGAGAATAGAATCCATTAGAATAGAAAAGATTAGAATAGAAAATCAGAATAAAAAAATTACAGTAAAATGGAAAATAATAGAATTAGAATAGAAAATCAAAGAATAGAATAGAAACTAGAGTAAAACAGAGCAAAATGGAATAGAAAATAAAGGAATAGAATAGAATCCATTAGAATAGAAAAGATTCAAAAAGAAAATCAAAGAATAGAATCCATTAGAACAGAAAAGATTAGAATAGAAAATCAGAATAAAATAAAAAAAGATTTGAATAGAAAATAACAGAATTCGAATAGAAAAGAAAACCAAAGAATAGAATAGAAAGGATTAGAAGAGAGTATCAAAGAATAGAACACAATAGTATAGAAAAACAATAGAATAGAATACAATAGAAAGAATATAACTGCCTTTTGAAATTCAAATTTTGAATAAAATGGATTTGGAATTCAAACAGAATACATTAGAATAGAATTTAAAATAATAGAAAAGAATAGAATAAATTGGAAAAGACAAATACTATACAAAAAACAGCGAGCTGCGCTATGGTGACATGAGTAGTGAACAACAGAGGCACAGTGAAAATTTTGCTGAAATAGAAATTTCCAATATGGTCAGATAACTCTTCATATAGTCCCGTATACCATCAAATACCCACATGGATGGTGGATTATGGATTGGAACGTTAGAATGGTTTTCGAATCGAATTGGTTGGAATAATTTTCAAATTGGTTGGAATAATTTTCGAATCCATTAGAATGGTTTTCAAATCCATTAAAATTATTTTCGAATCGGTGCGAAATGTCGAATTCGACTAAACGAAACGCATTCCGAAAATTGAACCAAAAGAATAGAACTAATCGAATGAAACAAAATTAGTAAAATAAATCGAAACAAAACAAATTTTTTTCATTTTGCACGTCTAACTATTAAAGCAGATTGGACTCAATTGGTCTGCTGGTCCTGTTCCATTGTCCTTGATTTAGGATCTCTCTGGGAACCCAACAGGGAGCTTTTCTCTTACTTCCTGTCCTTGTGACACCCTTATAAAGAATGGTTGTCATCAAGACCAAAAGGCAGACACATCAATTATTGTCAAATGTATGGATGTTCTAAGCCTTCCCCAATTTACAAACATGAGTTCTGGTCTGAGATGCCGTTGGAGAGGACTTCCCACCACTTCTGGTCCAGACAGGAACTAAAATGGCGTTAACCTGGTGACCTTGAACCCTTCCTTGCGCCATTCAAAACCAACAATGCTTTGGCTGGAGGTGAGCTTCACCTTTAGTTTATATACCAGAGTCTAATGCAGGCCATAGACGGGTCGAAAATCGGCCGATTTGTCGGCGAAAAAAAAAAAAAAAAAATTGGCTGATTTGCGCTCCGTTAATGGGTTAATTGGTCGGCCATTTTTTGGATTTTGGCACTTTTTTTATCGGTAAAGTTGGAAAAAAATTGGCCGATTTTCCCGGCAATAATGGGAAAATTGGCCGATTGTTTTACCAATAAAAAAAATCAGCGCATGAGCCGTCACCTGGAAGAGGAGGAGGAAGGAGGAAGGAGGAGGAGGAAGGAGGAGGGGGGAGGAAGGAGGAGGAGGGAGGAAGGAGGAGGAGGAAGGAAGGAGGAGAAAGGAGGAGGAAGAAGGAGGAAGGAGGAGGAAGGAGGAGGAGGAGGAAGAAGGAGGAGGAGGAAGAAGGAGGAGGAAGGAGGAAGAAGGAAGGAGGAGGAAGAGGAAGGAGGAGGAGGAAGAGGAAGAAGAGGAGGAGGAAGAATGAGAGGAGAAGGAAGAGGAAGAAGAGGAGGAGGAAGAATGAGAGGAGGAGGAAGAATGAGAGGAGGAGGAAGAAAGAGGAGGAGGATGAAGAGGAGGAGGAGGAGGAGGAAGAGAGGAAGAAGAAGGAGGAAGAAGAGGAGGAAGAGGAGGAAGGAGGAGGAGGAGGAAGAGGAGGAAGAGGAGGAGGGAGGAGGAGGAGGCAGATGGAGGAGGAGGATGAAGAGGAAGGAAGAGAAGGAGGAGGAAGGAGGAGGAGGAGGAAGATGGAGGAGGAGGATGAAGAGAAGGAAGAGAAGGAGGAGGAGAGAGAGGAGGAGGATGAGAAAGAGGAGGATTCCAGTCTGCTATTATATTTTATCTGAAAAAGTATTGCGGTTGCAATATTTTTTCGGAAACAGATCTGTTTTTATTCGGATACAAATAGATACATTTGTTGCAACTGCAAGAATTTTTCAGATAAAAATATAATAGCCGACTGGAATTTTTCTTATTCTATTTCTTCTTCTTGCAGGTCACGGCTCATGCAAAGATTTTTTATCGGTAAAACGATCTGCCGATTTGCCCATCATTGTCAGGAAAATCAGTCGATCGTCAAAATCGGTTGTGAATTTTGCAACATGCCCGATAAAAAAAAAGTGCAAAAACCCTGAAAAACGGCCGACCAATTAACCCACTAATGGTGCGAAAATCGGCCAATTTTTTTTTTTGGCCCATCTATGGCCGGCATTACACAGTGTTTTCAGTCTGTATGCTCAGATACAGTTTAGTTCCACCTTAGCAGCAGGCTATGCACACACAGCGGCATGATCCAGAGGAGACACAACCCCCACCTCTCTGCAAGCAGACGCAAGCTATGTCAGATTTCAGTTAGAAGCTGTGAGCAGATTAAAAAAAAAAAAAAAAAAAATTAAGATTTTGTATTAAAAAAAAAATATTAAAAATGACACAAAATGATACATTTATACACTTAAAATGGTCACAGAAAAGGATAATAATTGAACGGAAACCATTGTAAATCGGCCACAGTGCTCAAAGCTTGCCCAATGCTACACGCTCGCTCTTCAGACGAACATTTGCCTGCCATGGGGCCCCGGAGAGCTCTGTGCTCTGGTAACACAGGCAGTTATCTCAGCCTAAAGGCTGCAAAACACTTGGGAACATCACAGAGTCTGAAAACGTCTCCTAAAGCGGCTGTAAACCTCAGACGTGAAATATGAACAAAGCACATCCCTCCATAGTGTGTATTTGTCTCAGTCCAGAGCACTGAGCGCCCGGGCATGCCAGTGCGATTTCAGGTGAGATGAGAATTGAAATCGCACCCAATGCATGTGAATGTCACCCCGATCACACCGATTCAGACTTTGAAGTCCTGCGACTTACAGTGAAGTCGCGCAATTTCAAAGTCGGGTGACATGCCGAGTTCAGGTGCAAGACATCTGACACAGATTTTTCTCTTGGTGTTAGAAAAGACTCATGCTGATAGCAGAGGAAGGAGGCAGCAGACAGAAAGGACAGTTACCTCCGGACACATCAAGCCCAAGTTGCACGATTTCAAAGTTGAATGACCTGCCGATTTGAGGTGCGATTTGCCAGACATCTGACAGAGAGGTCTACGCACATCGCACCAAAAGTAGTGCATGTACTGCTTTAGAAATTGGTGCAACTCCGACCAAGTGGGAACCTCACCAATATGACAGCTGTAATTCTGGACAATAGGGTGCGACTTGGCATGCGATTTGCAAGTGCTATGGCAAACAAATCACACCCGGTGTGACAACACGTGCGATTTGCTGCAGCGAGATTCCTAACGTAGTTCTTGCATTATTTTTTCTGCAGTTATGTTGCAATTTCACATACAGTTGTGTTCAAAATAATAGCAGTGTGTTGAAAAAAGTGAATAAAGCTGAAAATCCTTCTAATAGCTTTTATTTCCATCCACACAAATGCATTGGGAACACGACACATTCTATTCCAAATCACAACATGAAGAAAAATACATCAAATTTGTGTTGTTCCTCTAAAAAAATTGAAGAAAAGTGAATATTAGACGGTTCAAAAAAATCGCAGTGTTTGTATTCTTCTTTACAAACTCCAACATTCACTATATAAACTGAGAAATGTTTGAAGATTTTGCTTTCCTTTGAATGACTTCATGAATATTTGGTTGTAGTCGCACTGTTTCTGAGAACTGCTGTACATCTGTGTTGCATGGAGTCACCCAACTTCTGGCCCCTGTGATCAGGTATTCCAGCCCAGGATGATTGGACCACATTCCACAGTTCTCTATTTCTTGGTTTTGCCTCAGAAACGGCATTTTTGATGTCACCCCACAAGTTTTCTATTGGATTAAGATCAGGGAATTGGGCTGGCCACTCCATAACGTCCATCTTGTTGGTCTGGAACCAAGATGTTGCACGTTTACTGGTGTGTTTGGGGTCGTTGTCTTGTTGGAACACCCATTTCAAGGGCATTTCCTCTTCAGCATAAGGCAGCATGACCTCTTCAAGTATTCTGATGTATTCAAACTGATCCATGATCCCTGGTATGCGATAAATAGGCCCAACACCGTAGTATGAGAAACATCCCCATATCATGATGCTTGCACCACCATGCTTCACGGTCTTCACAGTGTACTGTGGCTTGAATTCAGTGTTGTGGGGGAGACAGTTTGTCAAACGACCCCCTAGACCCAAAAAGAACAATCTTACTTTCATCAGTCCACAAAATGTTGGGCCATTTCTCTTTAGGCCAGTCAATGTGCTCTTTGGCAGATTGTAACCTCTTCAGCACGTCTTTTTCCCAACAGTGGGACTTTGCGGGGACTTCTTGCAGATAGCTTGGCTTCACATCGGCGTCTTCTAATTGTAACAGTCCTCACAGGGAACGTCACACCTTCTTTCATCTTCCTGGAGCTGACTGTTGGCTGAGTCCGCCCCATTTTGGCTATTCTTCTATCCATTCCAATGGTAGTTTTTCGCTTTCTTCCGCGTCTTCCAGGTTTTGGTTGCCATTTTAAAGCATTTGCAAACATTTTAGCGGAGCAGCCGATCATTTTCTGCACTTCTTTATATGTTTTCTCCTCTCCAATCAACTTTTTAATCAAGGTACGCTGTTCTTCTGAACAATGTCTGGAACGACCCATTTTCCTCAGAATTTCAGAGAGAAATGCACTGTAACCAGCATGTACAACATTTGCTGCCTTCCTTCCTTAAATAAGGGCAATAATTGCCACCTGTTTTTCAAAGAATGAATGACCTCACTAATAGAACTCCACACTGCTATTATTGTGAACACGCCCCTCAATGAGTGATTCAATGACACAGAATCAGCAGCATGCATGTCATGACTGTTGGGTCTGTTGGATTTCTATGACTCTACTACACCTGCTAGGAAATTATCTGCCATGTAGAAATATCATTTCCACCAAAAACAACGATTGATCCGGTTAGTGATGTCTGACGGCTATTACTTTGAACACAACTGTACATAGAATAGAATGGAAATCGCATCTAATGAATGTGAATGTCAGTGTCTTAATGTGCGATATCTAAAGTAGTTCTTGCGTAACTTTTTCTGCAGTTATGTTTCGATTTCACATACATAGAATACAATGGAAATCGCACTGCAAATTGCAAGAAATTGTTGAAAATCTTTACAAGTCGCAATAAAGTCTTCAGAAATCGCACCTGAAATCCATCTAATGAACGTGAAGGTCAGCGTATTAACATGTGCGATTTGCTTCAGCGCGATTTCTAAAGTAGTTATTGCGTGACTTTTTTCTGCAGTTTTGTTGCGATTTTACAAACATAGAATATAATGGAAATCACACTGCAAGTTGCAAGAAACTGTTGAAAATCTTCACAAGTAGCAATAAATCGCACCTGAAATTGCACACAAATCGCATGCCAAGTCGCACTCTTCTGTCCGGATTTGGAGCGGTCATATCAGTGCAGTTCTGACTTGGTCGGAGCCGCACCGATTTCCATAGTAGTACATGTGCTACTTTTGGTGCGATTTGTATAGACATCTGTTTCAGAGGTCTTGCAAATTGCACCTGAAATTGGCAGGTCCCCCCACTTTGAAATCGTGCGACTTCACTGTAAGTCACGCAATTTCAAAATCGGGCTTGATGTGAACGGCGGATAACTGTCATTTCTGTCTGCTGCCTCCTTCCTCTGCTATCCGCATGAGTCATTTCTGACTTCCTGACACCAAGAGAAAAATGGTGACAGGGGAGGGAGTGACAGCAGCTGTATAGAGGGAGGGGTGTGTCTGTTCCCTCCAATCAGCTGTCAGAGCTCTCCTCACTGAGCTCTGCAGTGTGTAATTTTAGCTCTCAGCACACTTTTTTCTGAACGCTCAGACAAACTTTATAAATACAGCACTTTGGAGGAGCCTGACCATGGCTTGGACCGGGAGCTCGATGTGAGGGCTCCTGGCTCCCAAGCACCTCCAGTGTCCTGCCGAGTGCGGGAAGCCCTGGAGAGACTAGCCGGGGAAAGGGGGGGGGGTTTGCCTGGCGGGGTGCGTGGAACGGATGTAGAGAAGACTACAGATAAACAGGTACAACTTATGTAGGATGCGTTTCATCTGTGTGTATCACCTGAGGCCAGTCACTTCACTGGGTATATGGGAGGCTTTACAACCACTTTAATATGTAGATTGTGCAGGAGAAATGCAAAGACATCCTAAAAATGCTACAAGCTGGCTTCAAGGCGCTTCAGGGCGCCGTTTGCTGCCAGAGACGGGAGCTCCTTTAAAGTATAACCAAGGCATTTTTTTTCAGTTTTGGATGGAGTGGAGAGGGACTGGAACCCCGGTCAGGTTTTATTGCTGTCTGTGTCCCCCCCCCCCCATTAGGGAGATTCCCCCTATCTGTCCTGTTCACCTTAACCAATGAAAGTGACAGTTTTGGGTTGTCCCCAGAACAGGAACAGAAGCTACATATTCCAGTGGGGGCACTCGGTTGGGTGACCACCAGGAATTATCACACTATGGAGGGATTTCTTCTCACTTCCTGTTTGGCTATGGGACAGGAAGTGAGGGGGAACCTCCCCAAATGGGACACAGATGACCAAAAAAAAAAAAAAGAAAAAAAAAAAAAAAAAACAAAAAGCAAAAAACACAGCTGAAGGGGGTTACTCTGTCCAAAAAAAATAGTTTTGCCTTTAGGGTCCTTTCACACTGGCGTTTTTTTCCAAGAAAACCGGGTCACTTCACATGCGTTTTTCAACAGATTACATCCGGTTTTTTTTTACATCTTTACCAATGCAGAAAATGGACCGTATGTCCGTTTTTTGCCAATTTACATCCGTTTTTGGCTTTTTTTTTTTTTTTTAATAGAAAAAAAATCGGGGTTTCTTCAGTTTAAAAAAAAAAAGGATGTTAATGGATGCGGACATAAACGGATGTAAACAGATGATCATCCACAGAAATACAGGGGGGTCTATTTTTCATCCGTAACTGGACACACGGCGCCCTAAGGCCACTTTCACACTGTTCCCTTGCAAAAATGCAGCAAAATGCATATGCGTTATGTTTCCGGTGCGTGAAGAAATAATAAACGCACCAAAAGCGCAACTGCAGGTGTCTTTTCCATTCATTTTAATGGCGAGGTGCGTTTTTTTTTTTTTACTGCACCAAAAATGCAGCAAATCTGACTTTGAAAAACGCACCGGACGCGCAACTGACCAGTGTGAAGAGTTCCATAGGATTTAATGGTTGTGCGTTTTTCTTCGGGTTTTTTTTTTTTACCGCAAAATCAGCATGAAAGCAGCCCAAGCTCTACTTTAAGTCACCTGAAATGTTGTGGGGACCGTGCAAAGGAGGAAACTCATGTTCATGAAATGTCAAGTTCTGGAAAGCCAGGGGCGGACTAACCATTCAAGCACTCGGGCATTGCCAGAGGGCCCAGGGTCAGTAGGGGGCCCCATGAAATGCCCCTGGTACCTTTTTATAGGCTTTTTTGGGTGTGCTTTGAGTTTGGGCAAGGACACAGAGGCCCCATGATCCCCTATATCTCGGGGGCCCCATGAGTTGTCTGTCCTCCCCTGGGGTGGCCTAGTCTACCGGTCACACAGCATATTGGGGGGGGGGGGGGGGGGGGGGCATATCATAGAAGAAAAAAAAAAAAAAAAAAAAAAAAAAAAAAAAAAGAGTACCAGTCATGCCTGGGATTATGCATCAATCTCAATATACCAAATTGTATCTGTAATGTTCGCTTACAGTACTGTAAAGCGCGAACATTACAGATACAAACTATTGGCGCCATATAAATCCTGTATAATAATAATAACTAGAATTATGGAGGATAACTTCTGATTTTTTTTATTTCTCCTCCATAGTTACCATATGCATGGGGGGATTTAATAAAACTGGGGAGTGCAAAATCTGGTGCAGCTGTGCATGGGAGCCAATCAGCTTCTAGCTTCAGCTGGTTCAATGACTCTTTGACAATAAAACCTGGAAGCCGATTGGTCAACCCCCCTCTACACAGTGTGAAAGACGATCACATCACAGAGCCCAACACATGTCTCAGCTAGAAGACTCAGAAGTCAAATGGTTCTCTACTCTTAAAGGATAACTCCGCTTTCATGGAAAAAAAAAAATGTAGCAAATAAAATATACGAAGGGCGTTCAAGTCAAACCGGGACTTTTCATTTTACAGGTATAAAAAAGGGATGTTAGAGTGGTGGTAGAGGCGTCCTATTACCGATCGGTGGGCCAGTCCAGAGACCGTTAATCAAGATGGCAGACACCAGTGTTTGTGCGTGCGTGGAACAGCGTGCAGGCGTAACTCGGTTTACGAATGAAAATCCATTGAAAATAATGCCTCACTTTACGAATTTTTTTTGCAATACGAAATGTATGTCGGTGCCAATTTTTAACTGCAATTTCCAACTTTTTTTTTTTCTTCACTATAGTTCACAGAATTAGCTGTCACTTTCCACCCAGCTAAAGGAAACTTTGTTTCTTTTATCTCGGGAAAGAAACTAAAAGGAAGCATTGTTTCTTTTATCTAGGGAAGCAAGCTAAAAGGAAACATGGTTTTTTATCTCAGGGAAATAAACTAAAAGGAAACATTGTTTCTTTTATCTCAGGGGAAATAAACTAAAAGGAAACATTGATTCTTTTATCTTAGGGAAATAAACTAAAAGGAAACATTGTTTCTTTTATCTTAGGGAAATAAACAAAAAGGAAACATTGATTTTTCTTTTATCTCAAGGGAAATAAACAAAAAGGAAACATTGTTTCTTTTATCTTAGGGAAACAAACAAAAAGGAAACATTGTTTCTTTTATCTTAGGGAAATAAAGTAAAAGGAAACTTTGTTTCTTTTATCTCGGGAAAGAAACTAAAAGGAAGCATTGTTTCTTTATCTCAGGGAAGCAAGCTAAAAGGAAACATGGTTTTTTATCTCAGGGAAGCAAGCTAAAAGGAAACATTGTTTTTTTTATCTCAGGGAAATAAACTAAAAGGAAACATTGTTTCTTTTATCTCGGGAAAGAAACTAAAAGGAAACATTGATTCTTTTATCTTCGGGAAAGAAACTAAAAGGAAACATTGATTCTTTTATCTCAAGGAAATAAACTAAAAGGAAACATTGTTTCTTTTATCTCAAGGGAAACAAACTAAAAGGAAACAAGCTAAAAGGAAACATGGTTTTTTTTATCTCAGGGAAATAAACTAAAAGGAAACATTATTTCTTTTAGCTGGGGGGGGGGGGGGTAGTGACAGCTGATTCTCTGAGCTATAGTGAAAAAAAAGCCGGTAATTACATTTAAAAACCGGCACTGACCTATATGGACAGTGATTTTTTTTTATTTAACTTTTTTCTGACCTCCGGAACGGATTAATTGGATTTTCATTTTATGAATTTTTTGCAATATAAAACGTCCCAGAGAACTCATTAAATTTGTAAACCGAGGTACGCCTGTATAGTGTTGACGTTTCTTGTGGACGAAGGCGTAAAACCCGCCGATATCTACAGCAGACTTAAAGAACAGTACGGTGATGAGACACAGCCGCAGTAAGATGGGCATGTTGGTGAACACAATATACAGGGATATGATCTTTGACATGAGAACACACCCACATAGGTTGAACTGGATGGACTGGGGTCTTTGTTCAACCTTATCAACTTTGTAACATTTGAGTAGGGTAAACATTTCAAAGATGGGAGTACATCTGTCAGTGATGATCCCGGCCGTGGCGGTTCCCAGCCCCCAGTCGTCATTCCTGGGAACATTCAGCGCGGGGAACGCCTGATCCTGGATAACCGACGCACAAGCTGTCGTGAAACGGCACAAGAGACAAATCTGCGGGAACGGTGAGGAGGAAGTGAAGCCGGCTGTCCTAGGATGGTTCAGGCGCACTGACACACCTTTTCAAAGCTTTCCAAGCATTAAACGCTGGGATAAATGTAGCAGGGGAGGATGTCAAAAAATAAATGCAGTTTTCACCCTGTGAAATTTGTTTGTTTTATTATATAAACTCAAAAGTCCCAGTTTGACTTGAAAGCCCCCCCGTAGCATATACAATTGCTACATAGGCCATATTGGAAATTTAAGGCTCCACCCACGCGGGGCGTTTTAATAACATTGGTAGCGTTAGCTGTGTAAAGTCACATTGAAAATGCGCGTTTTTTAGCGTTTTTGCATTAGGGTCTAACCACGTTTTTATTTTTTTTTTTTTTATACCAAAAAAAGTCCAAAAATGCTGGTTTTTCAGCGTTAGAGTGTTTTTCAAGCCAAAAAAAAACTTGATTCTAGTCTATGTGTGTATGGACACATTGGATATCATGCTGGGGGGTTTACTGGCTGTAGAAAAAAAAAACGCCAAAAACAGCCGCTGTAAAAACGTCCCGTGTGCGTGAGGAACAAAAGTTAATAAAAAAACTGACTTCCCTTTGTAATTTTCTGCAAAATTCAATGCAATATGGCAACATGGAGGTGTTCTGTACACCATTGGTGGACAACCCCCCTCCCTTCCCCCACACACCCCAAAATGTCATTTCCGGCTTGTGTGATTGGCTCACTAATTTTTTTCAGTAGCCTGCACTAAGATACAAGTCAGATTTTGGGCATCCCCTGCAACAAAGATGTCATTTCTGGTGAGATACTCCCACAGGGTTAATCACTCACTTCGGATGGGATGCAGAGACTGCAGGGACACAGCCGCTGCTCCTAGTTTGACAGCACGGGCCCGGAATGCAGCACACCATCCGTGTTCAGGGCCGTGTAGCAGCTGCATCTCAATTGACTTTAATAGGACTGCCATAGGGATGCGTGAGACGCATGTGCAGGCAAAAAACACAGCCCTTACGTGGGTGTACACTGTAGTGCTCCAATGTGATTGAGGCCTAAAGGCACCAGACCCGCTACCTAGATAAATACGCTCGGCATAGTTAAAGTAGATGTAAACCGTAACTGAGAGTCAGTCTGATAAATAGCGCTGTATATATATATATATTTTTTAATCAAATACCATTTCATGTTTTTTTTTTGTCCATCCTTTGTTGTAGGATGATCCTCCATCCTTTGTTGCTGCTGATTTCCTGTATTTCCCTTTGCAGACACTTCCCATCTCCATGCACTCCAACAATGGATGCATGGCGTTCCTGGCAGTGACAACAGTACAACATTGAGAAGAGGAGATTGGGGGGGATATGATCTCCATGTAGGGGATATGATCTCCATGTATAAATACATAGGGGGGGATATGATCTCCATGTATAATACATAAGGGGGGATATGATCTCCATGTATAATACATAAGGGGGGATATGATCTCCATGTATAATACATAAGGGGGGATATGATCTCCATGTATAATACATAGGGGGGGATATGATCCCCATGTATAATACATAAGGGGGGATATGATCTCCATGTATAATACATAAGGGGGGGATATGATCTCCATGTATAATACATAAGGGGGGGATATGATCTCCATGTATAATACATAAGGGGGGGATATGATCTCCATGTATAATACATAAGGGGGGGATATGATCTCCATGTATAATACATAAGGGGGGGATATGATCTCCATGTATAATACATAAGGGGGATATGATCTCCATGTATAATACATAAGGGGGGGGGATATGATCTCCATGTATAATACATAAGGGGGGATATGATCTCCATGTATAATACATAAGGGGGGATATGATCTCCATGTGTAATACATAAGGGGGGGGATATGATCTCCATGTATAATACATAAGGGGGATATGATCTCCATGTTAAATACATAAGGGGGGATATGATCTCCATGTATAATACATAAGGGGGGGTATGATCTCCATGTATAATACATAAGGGGGAGATATGATCTCCATGTATAATACATAAGGGGGATATGATCACCATGTATAATACATAAGGGGGGATATGATCTCCATGTATAATACATAAGGGGGGATATGATCTCCATGTATAATACATAAGGGGGGATATGATCTCCATGTATAAGGGGGGATATGATCACCATGTATAATACATAAGGGGGGATATGATCTCCATGTATAAGGGGGGATATGATCTCCATGTATAATACATAAGGGGGGATATGATCTCCATGTATAATACATAAGGGGGGGATATGATCTCCATGTATAATACATAAGGGGGGATATGATCTCCATGTATAATACATAAGGGGGGATATGATCTCCATGTATAATACATAAGGGGGGATATGATCTCCATGTATAATACATCAGTGGTTCATATAGTGAACTCGGTGTAGTTATTCCCCCTGAGGTCATCACAGAGGACAAGGGGGCGCTCTTTACATCTGGAGGAAAATAAATTTAATCTCCAAACATGGAAAGGTTTCTTCACAGTAAGAGCTGTGAGAATGTGGAATAGACTCCCTCAAGAGTTGGTTGTGCCAGCTCAGTGGATTGCTGTAGGAAAGTCCTGGATTCTTTCTTGGATACACAGAATATAACTGGATATAACATTTATAGGGAAAGGTGATCCAGGGAATATCCGATTGCCTCTCGGGGGATCAGGAAGGAATTGTTTACCCTGCAGAAGTAAACTGAATCGTGCTTTGCTGGTTTTTTTTTTTTTTTGCCTTCCTCTGGATCAACTGTGGGTGTAGGATAACTTTTTTTTTTTTAAATGGTTGAACTGGAGGGACTTTTGTCTGTTTTCAGCCAGACTAAGTAACTATGCCTGCATAATGTGCAATGGCATGCATGCTTGCACCCTCTACTGGAAGCCCATGTACTAACACAGGAGACCCACTGGGGGAGGGGGGGGGGGGGTGCAAAACCCTGTCACTCTATAAGAAGTGTCTGCACTTTTCTTATTTTTTTTTTACTTTTTAAGATAGTATAGATTAAACATAGTGAATAAAATAATTAAGCCTGATCATCATGTAAAACGCGCCCCTAGTTCAGCCGCGGTAAATGGTTTGTTGTCACATCTGTGTAAAACCTGATACATTTTGCTGAGAGTCTTGTTCTGTTACAAAAAAAAACACAAAAAAATAAGAAATACACAGACTTTACTGGCCGTGGCATCAGACCAAGATAAGAAATAGAAAGAAAACATACAAAAAGAGAGAATAATGCAACTATCACATCCAAATGAATCGGTAAGTATGCAATATAATTAAGACTGTTTGCGCTGTATGTGGTATAATACGGCTTTAAATGAAAAGCTCGCAGCCCAATGTCTAACACTATTGGAGATACTAGGAGGCTCCAATGCAACACTAGCAATTTTTCTATTTATGCTCCAAATAACGCTGGACGAAAAAATATTGCAGTGTAATAGTTATTTAGAATAGACAGATTATTAGACACTTTGTTTAATAACGTTACATGCAGGAAAAAAAAAAAAAACAAAAAAACAGAAAAAAAGCAGTCAGGTGCATTTAGTAGTGTTGTAGCATTCTTTTTTCAGTTGCGATGAAAAATGCCTCCAAAAAAATTTATTCTGCTCCTAGACTACTGAAGCTCAATAAACGCTTAAACAACCTAAAGTAAAGAAAAGACAAAAAAAATCTGCAGGCGTAATATAAGTATATTGAGTCGCATTCTATTGAGTCTTATTTATTAGTTAGTGCAGAAAAAAAACAACACAACAAAAAAAAAAAACAAAAACAAAAGAGAGCAGTCTCTGGAGTGTATTAAAGAAGTACATTTAGCATTTTTTCTTTAATTCTATGGAAATAAAACCTCTCCACCCCCCCTCCAAAACAAAACGGCGTTTCTGCTACCAGATGCGCTGAAAGTCTCAAAAAATGCCTAATAGTCTTAAAATGTAAAAAAAAAAAAAAAAAAAGAGCAGGTAATACAGAGTTATTTATTAGCCGCTTTTAACAATAGTACTGCAAAAATAATAAACAGCTGTTTAGGAGGTGTTGATAAGTAGTATTATAGCATTTTTTGTAATCATCTCTGATAAAAAAACTCCAAACAAACATGTTTCTGCATCCGCAGAGATGCCTGAAGCTCAAAAAACTGCTAATAGCTGTAAAGTAAAAAAAAAAAAAAAAAGCATGTAATAAGAGTTATTATATTAGCATTTTAATAGCCTTTTTAATAGTACATGCACGAAAAAAAAGATAAAAAAGATCAGTTTGGAGTGTTTTCAGTTAAGTATTTAGTGCAATTTTCTTTATTGCTGGAAAAAAACACTCCAAGAAATGTTTCCTGCATCCCAGACAGCTTAGAAGACTCAAAACATGCTAATAAGACTAAAGTTAAAAAAAAAAACGCATGTTAATAGACGGTTATATAGTAGTATTTAATTAGCCTTTTTATAGTACACATGCAAATATAAAAAAGCAGTCTTGGAAGAGTTTTAGTGAGTATTTAGCATTTTTTATAATCGCTGGAAAAAACACTCCACAAAAATTCTTCTTGCTCCAGACAACTGAAGCTCAAAAAACCGGTTTAAAAAGCACAACAGTAAATTGAAAAAAACAAACACGCAGGTAATAGTTATTTAGTACGCGTTTTATTAAGCCTTCTTTATAATTGTACTACAATGCAGGAAAAAAAAAAACAAAATAAAAAAAGCAGTTGGGGAGCGTTTTCGTCTTTAGTAGTATTCAGCATTTTTTTAAATGCTAGGGCTAAAACACTCCAAAAAATGTTTCTCTGCTCCTAGACGCTTGAAGCTCAAAAACGCTCTTAAAAGCCCAAAGTAAAAAAAAAACAAACAAAAAAAAAAAAAAACGCAGGTAATCAGTTTTATTTCGTAGACATTTTATTAGCCTTTTTTATAGTACAATGCAAGGAAAAAAAAAAAAAAACAAAAAGACAGTTAGGAGAGTTTTAAGTTAGGTGTTCTACAGCAATTTTTTTTAATTAATGCTGGGGAAAAAACACTCCAAAAAATGGATATGCTGCTCCCAGACGCTCGAAGCTCAAAAACGCTAGAAGCCCAAAGTAAATAAAAAAAAAAAAAAAAACGCAGGTAATAAGAGTTATTTAGTAGCGTTTATATTAGCATTTTTATAGTACACATGCAAAAAAGAAAGAAAAAAAAAAAGCAGTTTGGAGCGTATTTAGTAGTATTTAGCAAGTTGTTTCTTAATAGCTGGAAAAACACTACCAAAAAAGTCTTTTCTGACTCCCAGACGCTGAAGCTCAAAAAATGCTAAAAGCCTACAGTAGTGTGCTTGGAACACTATTTAGCTTCTAGGAACAACAGAAAAGAAAAAAAATGCTGACAACAGCTTCTAGGAGCTTAAAAAAACCCCAAAACCCCCCCCCCCCCCCAACAAAAAAAAAACCCACCACTAGTGTGCATGGAGCCATATCATGAACACGTCCAGTTTCTAGGAGAGGTCAGGTTCCAGGTTTACATCTACTTTCTCTGTTGATCCCGGTCTCTGGCATTGGTTTTAGTATTTGCCAACATTGTCATTTTTTCTTTTCACTTTCAGTGGTGGGCGGAGACTTCTGATCACATTTATAAATGTATATTTTTACATTTTTGATGTCCTATAATAAATATTCTGGTTTGATATCACCCCGGGTGGTTACATTAGGTACCACCGCTTTCTTTTGGGGACCCTTTCCCAATTTTTCTTTACGTCTACTTTACGTTTTTACTTTTTGTTTTTTTGCTTTTTTTTTTAAAGATTTTGTTTACAGAATATTGAGATTTTTGCATGACCCCAATTGTGATTATTGGTTCTTGAAAACCGCTGCTTCGCCCTGTTTCTATTGCAATCATTTTTCCCTGCAGTTCCAATTACATACGCACCCAGAGACAGAAAACAAAGAAGCATAACACCCCTGCATCATCCCGGCAGGCGGACTGACCATTCCAGCACTGCCCGGGGGCCCGGGGTCAGTACGGGGGGCCCCATGAAATACCGGTTACCTTTTTCATAGGCTTTTTTTTTGTGGGTGTGCTTTGAGTGTGGGCATGGACCACAGGGGCATCCACGATCCCCTATTGCCCGGGGGCCCCCATGAGTTGTCCAAGTCCGCCCTGCAACCCCGGGTCAACGACTTAGGCATGCGATCTGCATGCCCTGCGACTTATGTAGCAAGTTCACAAGCAGCAATAAAGTTCTTCAGAAATCGCACCTGCAACTGAACATAAGGCTGGGCCATACACTATACAATTTTCTGTTCAATTTTCTGCCCAAATTCCTTTAGTTTTACCTTCAACTATGTAGTGCAAGGGCTTGCTTAACCCCTTCGCGCCGCAGCCTCCCGGCCCTTTAAGAATTTCAGATCAGCAGACGCCAGGAGGTGGGGGGGGCCTTAGGGTCATGTGACTTGCCGTGACACGCCATCACACGATCGGGAAAGGGTCCCGATCGAAAGAGGAGATCGGAACATTTTCCGTGAGTACAGGACATGTGGTGCTGGGAAGCGGGCAGGGCGCGCGATTCTCGGCACAAATGCGTCCTTTTTTCAATAGAATCCAAATGTACGGCATACCGCTCGGCGTCTAGGCCCAGACGCCAGGATGCCCCGGGCATACGGTCGCAACATTTTGCGTTTCGGAACCGGCGTGAAGAGAGTTAATTGGATACAACTGAAAGCGTTTGTTTAGGTTTGACCTCCTATTATATGCGTTTTTGGTAAATCTAAAGCAATTCTCTAAAGAAAATTGTATAATGTATGGCCAGACTTAATCGCCAGCAGTGAGGTGACCGGTGACTGAGCCCCTGGTTCACATTGGATGCGACTTTGGCATGGATGCGAATCTGCATGCCCTGTGACTTGTAGCAAGTTCACAGGTAGCAATAAAGACTTCAGAAATCACACATAAATTCGCAGCAGTGTTGACCGCGGCGACTAAGCCTTGGTTCACATTGGATGCGACTTGCATAGCGATCTGCAGCCTTGCGACTTGTAGCAAGTAGCAATAAAGTCTTCAGAAAATCGCACATTAACCACAGCAGTGTGACGGCGACTAAGACCTGGTTCACACTGGATATGCGACTTGCACACCCTTGCAAATCGCATGCCAAGTCCGCACCCTACTGTCCTCCATTTGTAGCCAGGTCATAATCGGCGCGGTTGCCCACTTGGTCAGAGCCGCACTGATTTCAAAAAAAGTAGAACATGCGCTCAACTTTTGGTGCGATTGGCATCAGATGTCTTGCCAAATCGCCCCCTGAATTCGGCATGCCGCCCTGACGTTGAAATCGTGCGACATCCTTCGCCGTAAGTCGCGGCACGATTTCAAAAGTCGGCTTTGATGCGACCGGGGTGTGAAACACAGATAAAAACACAACAGTACAATAAAAAATAAAAAAGTCAGACGATCTTTGTTAGCGTAGACTGGTAATTGGAGATACAACTTCCTTGTATTGTAGCCAAGATGAAATGTTGAGGACAGAATGTCTAGGAGGGAAGGGTGACATGGGGGGGGGGGGTACTTCGCCACAAAAAAACAAAAAAAAAAAGACGTGATCAAAGAAGCAACAGCTGGGGTGCAAAGACGGTTTATTAACCCAACGCACGAGGGAAAGACGGTCTGGATTCCTGCACTCCGCATTCCTCTCTCTCTCTGTACTGGAAAGGCGATTCGGTCACAGCGGCGCGCAGATTAGCCACGGTTGCTTAGCAACTGTCGGCAGGACACTTTCCCCGGCTCCTTTGAGCGCCGGCATCCGCCTTCTGCGAGGATTCCTCGTGTCTTCCATGCAACAGGGACGGCTGACCTAACGGCTTTTCTCTCATTTGCACGATGGCTCTTCCAGTGGAACAAAAAACCAAAAACAACAAAAAAAAAAACAAAACCAAAACAGCTTCTGATTGCGTCCCTGAAGCGCGATGCTGAATCTCTAAGTCCAAGGTGCGACTTTTTGCCGCAGAATACTCGGGGCAGTTTTGACATGAAGGACAAAAACAAAGAGACATTGACCCCCTCCCCCCTTAAAAGGGACCGACCATATTAAAATATGTACTTAAAAACAAATAGAAAAAAAAGCACATTAATCATCAGGACAGGCCCTCGGTCCGCGCCTATGTCAATGCGGAGGGTCGACGTGTGCAAACATGAGCGCCAAAAGAGTGTCACATGATGGCTTCCCGCTCGGCCACGCGTGGCAAACAAAAGAGGGAAGCTGAGACTAAAAAAACAAAAAAAAAAAACAAAAAAAAAAAAAAAAAAAAAAAAAAAAAAAAACGAAAAAAATAAAAAAAAAAATTAAAAAAAAAAAAAAATTACCCAAAAAAAAAACTGTCGGGAAAAAGAACCCCCAAGACGTCCGCAGTGCCAGTCTTGCCTTGAGAACTACAGATTGGTCATTTCCCGGGTTGGTCTAGTTGTTGTTTATGCGGCCGGCGGGGAAGAGCGGAGGTGGTGGGGGCGGAAGGTGATGTGACGGGGGGTGGCATGCTGGGAAGCGCGTGGAGGAGGGGCAGAGAAAGGGGGTGTTGCGGCAAGGTCGGCGAAAGCCCCGGGCTAGACTGGACCGGAGAGTTGCCGCTCTGTGAGGAGGCGGAGAGGCTGGCCACTGTCCCGGGGCTGCCTGGGGGTCGGGGGGTTCCCGCCCGGGAAGCACTTTTCCCTGTGAGCCTTCAGCATGTTGGAGAATCGGAAGCGCTGGCCGCACACGCTGCAGGGGTAAGGTTTCTCGCCTGTGTGGGTGCGGCGGTGGCGCTTCATGTTCGGCCGGCTGGTGAAGCTCTTGCCGCAGATTTCACAGATGAAAGGTTTCTCTCCTGCAACAGAAAAGAGGACCTGAGTCAATGCCTAGACCAGTATGAACAAGGCCAAGTAATGCAGGCCATAGATGGGTCAAACATCGGCAGATTTTCGGATCGTTTTTTCGTGATTTTGACACTTTTTTTTTTAGCGGTAAAGTTGGAAAAAAAATCGGCCAATTTTCCCGGAAATGATGGGCAAATCGGGCTGATCTTTTTACCAAGAAAAAAATCTGAGCAGAAGAAAAAGAAGAAGCAGAAGAAGAAAAAGAAGAGCAGAAGAAGAAAAAGAAGAAGCTGCAGAAGAAGAAAAAGAAGAAGCAAGAAGTAAAGAAGCAGAAGAAAAAGTAGAAGAAGAAAAGAAAAAAGAAAAAGAAGAAAAAGAAGAAAAAAGAAGCAGAAGAAGAGAAGAAGAAGAAAAAGAAGAAGAAGAAGCAGAAGAAGAAAAAGAAGAAAAGAAGAAGCAGAAGAAGAAGAAAAGAAGAAGAAGCAGAGAAGAAAAAGAAGAAGAAGAAAAAAAAGAAAGAAGCAGAAGAAAAAGAAGCAGGAAAGAAGAAAAAGAAGAAGAATTCCAGTCCGCTATTATATTTGACATTAAAAAGTATAGCGGTTGCAACATTGTATCCACTTGTATCCGAATAAAAACGTCTGTATCCGAAATGGATACAAATAGATACAATGTTGCAACTTTGCTATACTTTTAAATGTCAAATATAATAGCGGAGCTCTCTGCAGGGACACCACTATTATATTTGTCGGCTGTAGACGGGACGAAAATCAGCCGATTTTTTTTTTACCAATGGTGGGAACGTCGGCTGATTGAACGACCGATTTTTTAAAAAAAAAAACAACGCCCAGTTTTCGCCCCGTCTATGGCCTGTATAAGGCTTGGTTCACACGGCTGCGACCTGAAAGTTTTGTGACTTACGGTGCGACTTTGCCAATTGACTTCCTGGCGACTTGATGCTGCTTGAGTACTACATTGGTGCACCATTTTTCATGCCACGTGACTTTGCCTGGGTAATCTTCCTGTAACGTCGGATCCAAATCATATCAATAGAGATGAGGATCCGACTTGGTGGCGACTTCTATTAAAGTCTATGGGCACAAGTCGGATAGAAGTCACCTTAAGTAGTACAGGAACCTTTTTCTGAAGTCGGAGCGACTTCAGTAGTGCTAAAACGGCTCTCATTGACTAACATGGGATCCGAATAAAGAGAGCCCAAGTCGCATCCCATGTTAGTCAATGACTTGTTGCTGCTTGAGTGCACATTGATACAACATTTTCATGCCATGCGACTTGGCCTGGGGTAATCTTCTTGTAACGTCGGAGTCAAATCATGTCAATATAGATGAGGATCTGACTAGTAGTGCAGGAACCTTTTCTGAAGCCGCAGTGACTTCAGTAGGGTTAATTAAGACCGCTCTCATTGACGAACATGGGATTTCACATGTCATGCGACTTTGCCTGGGCAATCTTCCTGTAACGTCAGATCCAAATCGCATCAATATAGATGAGGATCCGACTTGGCGGTGTCTTCTATTAAAGTCTATGGGCACAAGTTGGATGGAAGTCGCCTTGAAAGTTACAGGAACCTTTTCTGAAGTCGGAGCGACTTCTGTAGTGCTAATTAAGACCGCTCTCATTGACTAACATGGGATTTCACATGTCATGCGACTTGGGCTCTCTCCAGTCAGATCCCATGTTAGTCAATGAGAGCGGTTGTAATTAGCACTACTGAAGTCGCACCGACTTTAGAAAAGGTTCCTGTACTACTTCAAGGCGACTTCTATCCAGCTTGTGCCCATAGACTTTAAATAGAAGTACAGGAACCTTTTCTGAAGTCGGAGCGACTTCTGTAGTGCTAATTAAGACCGCTCTCATTGACTAACATGGGATTTCACATGTCATGCGACTTGGGCTCTCTCCAGTCAGATCCCATGTTAGTCAATGAGAGCGGTTGTAATTAGCACTACTGAAGTCGCACCGACTTTAGAAAAGGTTCCTGTACTACTTCAAGGCGACTTCTATCCAGCTTGTGCCCATAGACTTTAATAGAAGTTGCCGTCAAGTCAGATCCTCATCTATATTGATTGACATTACAGGAAGATTACCCAGGCAAAGTCGCATGACATGAAAATATTGTATTAATGTGGCACTCAAGCAGCAACAAGTCATTGACTAACATGGGATTTCACATGTCATGTGACTTGGGCTCTCTCTAGTCGGATTCCACGTTAGTCAATGAGAGCGGTCTTAATTAGCACTACAGAAGTTGCTCCGACATTAGAAAAGGTTTCCGTACTACTTCAAGGCGACTTCAATCCGACTTGTGCCCATAGACTTTATATAGAAGTCGCCACCAAGTCAGATCCTCATCTATATTGATGTGATTTGGATCAGACGTTAAGGGAAGATTACCTAAGCCAAGTCGCATGGCATGAAAATGGTGCACCAATGTGGTACTCAAGCATCATCAAGTCGCCAGGAAGTCACCTGACAAAGTCGCACCGTAAGTCACGAAACTTTCAGGTCGCAGTCGTGTGAACCAAGCCTTAAGATGAGAAGAAAACGAGAAAAAAAAAAAAAAAAAAAATAAAATTTCCAGACCTACTGTAAGATGAACACGTACTTTACTTATACAGGACGAGGCAACAGGTACAAAATTATTACCACCCCTGCAGCAGCTTATACACACTCCATTCCGTTCAACCAATGAGTACCTTCCGGGGGTTCCTGGAACTCACTTTCCTTTCTGGTCACATGACGGAGCAGGTGCTTGGTAATTGGCCACTCAGGTGCAGTCTTGGCCCAAAATTTTGGCAGCCCCACATTTCTGTCAGATCTTGCACCACTTGGCTGAGATAATTGTCGCAATTACAAATGTTTTCGAATTCTCATGTTTATTTCTTGTATTTGTATTGGTACGACACAAAAAAAAAAAGTGGAGAAACGAAAAGCCAAATCTGACACATTCCACGCAAAACCCCAAAAATGGACCGGACAAATTTATTGCCACCTTCTCAAAATTGTAAGAAATAATTGCATTCCGAGTTTGTGATGCTCTATTAACAGATCTTGTGTTCACTGTGCACAAGACTCAAGAAGAAACAAAAAGCCAAAATCTGACACATTCCACACATAATCCCAAAAATGGACCGGACAAAATTATTGGCACCCTCCATGTAATATTTGGTAGCTCAAACCTTGGAAAAAAAATAACTGAAATCCATGGCTTCCTGTCACCATCAATGAGTTTCTTCCACCTCTCTGCTGGAATTTTGGAGCGCTCTTCTTTCGCCAACTGCTCCAGGTCTCTCAGAATGGAAGGGTTCCTTTTCCAACTGATGTTCTGAGATCTCTCCACAGGAGCTCTATGGGATTGAGATGTGGACTCATTGCTGGTCAGTTCAGTCCTCTCCAGCATTTTGTCTGAAACCATTTCTGGGGGCTTTGTGATGTGCGCTTTGGGTCATTGTCCTGCTGGAAGACCCATGACCTCTGATGGACACCCAACTTTCTGACATCGGGTCCTACATTGCACCCCAGAATTCTTTGGTAGTCTTCAGATTTCATAATACCATCCACACGGCCAAGACATCCAGTGGCTGAAGCAGCAAAGCAACCCAAACCATCAGTGACCCCCCCACCATGTGTGACTGGAGGTACTGGAGTCCTCATTCTTTTTTAGTAGAAGGCCTTTACCATTGCTTTTTGTGAAAACAGTAGAATGATGGGCTTTACCAAAAAGCTGGAATTTTGTTTCATCTCTCCACAGCACATTCTGCCAGAAGGATTTTGGCTTCCCTCAGGTAAGTTTTGGCAAACTCCAATCTGGCTTTTATATGTTTCTGTGTCAGCAGTGGGGTCCTCCTGGGTCTCCTACCATATTTTCTGTGTCAGCGGTGGGGTCCTCCTGGGTCTCCTACCATATTTCTGTGTCAGCGGTGGGTCCTCCTGGGTCTCCTACCATATTTTCTGTGTCAGCGGTGGGGTCCTCCTGGGTCTCCTCCACAGACACCATTTTTCTGTGTCAGCGGTGGGGTCCTGGATCTTACCATATTTCTGTGTCAGCGGCGGGGTCCTCCTGGGTCTCCTACCATATTTCTGTGTCAGCGGCGGGGTCCTCCTGGGTCTCCTACCATATTTCTGTGTCAGCGGCGGGGTCCTCCTGGGTCTCCTACCATATTTCTGTGTGTCAGCGGGGGGGTCCTGGGTCCTCCTGGGTCTCCTACCATATTTCTGTGTCAGCGGTGGGGTCCTCCTGGGTCTCCTACCATATTTCTGTGTCAGCGGTGGGGTCCTCCTGGGTCTCCTACCATATTTCTGTGTCAGCGGTGGGGTCCTCCTGGGTCTCCTACCATATTCTGTGTCAGCGGTGGGGTCCTCCTGGGTCTCCTTTTCATTCAGATGGTGACGTATAGTGCGAGCGGACACAGTTATACCCTGTGCCTGAACGTCGGCTTGAAGTTGTCTGGAAGTTGATCAAGGTTCTTTATCCATCATTCCAACAATCCTTCGTTGCAATCTTTGATCAATTTTTCTCTTTCCTCCACGTCCAGGGAGATTAGCTACAGTGCCAAGAGCTGTAACCTTCTTGACAATGTTGCGCACAGTGGACACAGGAACATTAATATGTTAATTGATACAGGTGAGTTTAATTACAAATTACAGGGGCATCACAAACTTGGAATGCAATTATTTCTTACAAGTCTGAAACAGTGCCAATAATTTTGTCCAATCCATTTTTGGGGGTGTGGCATGGAATGTGTCAGATTTGGCTTTTTGTGTCATACCAATACACAAACAAACAAAAGAAATAAACACGAGAATGCTGAACCATTTGTAATTACAACAATTTTCTGGGCAAAGTGGTGCGCTGACAGAAATTCAGGGGTGCCAATATTTTTGGCCATGACTGTACCCAGCAGTGTCACATGGGGTGGGTGGAGAGTGGTCAATCCTGTGTATACGCTCCAAACTGCAACGTGGGGCTGACATAAGGTTTGGTTGGGCTCATGGCTACCAAAGGAAGGAAAAGAGAGTATGTGCCCCAAACCCGGTTTGCCCTAAAACCACTTAAGCACCATGTTATTTCTGGCACTTTGTTCACATCTAACAGTTTTTTTTTGTTTTTTTTTTATTTGCTAGAAAATTACTTACAACCCCTAAACATATACATATTTTTTTTTAACCTCTTGGCGCCGCCGGCCCGCACGCAAATGTGCTGCCTCCCGAGGTCTGGGCCTTGACGTCGAGCGGCCGTACATTTGCGTGCAATTAAGAAAAACATATGTACTGAGAGCGCGTGCCCTGCACGCTCCCAGCACACATGTCCGGTACTCACGGAAAGGTCCCGATCTCCTCTTTCGATCGGGACCTTTCCAGATCATGTGACCGCCGTGACAGCGAATCACGGCGGTCACATGACCCTAAAACCCCGCCTCCCGGCTTCTGAAACACTTAAAGGGCCGGGAGGCACCAAGGGGGTTAAGCAGAGGCCCTAGAGAATAAATTGGTTGGATTTGAAATTTTATGTCACACGGTATTTGTGCAACGGGTTTTTCCAACGCAGTTTTTTGGGAAAAAAAATACACTTTTTAAAATTTTGCACAAAAAACAAACATTACACAACCCAATTTTTTTGTAGAATATAAAACATGAGTAAATAGATACCAAACACGTCAACCTTTAAAATTGAACAACAACAAAACAATATACATTTTACTATTCACAGGTGATGCTTTAAAAGCCTTTACAGATTACCACTTTAGATTTGCAGAGAAGGTCTGGCACTAGAATTACTGCCCATGATCTGATGCGGTGATATCACACGTGTGGAACGAACGCGGTTTGTGTGCATGCGAAACCAACGTGTGCGTTCGCCTTTGCGCGCAAGGAAGAGGCACTTTAATTTTTTTCTTTCATTTACACTGTAATGTCACATTTTTTTTCGATCACTGTTATTGCTGTCACAAAGAACATAAACATCCCTTGTGACAGCAATAGGCAGCAACAGCTACTCTTTATGGAAGGATCTGGGGTCAGTAAGACCCAAAATCCCTCCTCTGCCCTTACAAGCATTCAGAAACACCAAGATTGGTGTGAATAAATGCTTTTAATTTTTAAAAATGGCGCAAAGTAAAGCGAAAGGGATGTCAGGTCATTGCTTCCGGTTTACTATTTAATGGAGCTGAACAAAGCCGATCCCATCTTTGTTCAGCTCCATGACTAGCTTGCAGCCCTGGCTGGTCGATAGGGATTCCCTGTGGGATGGGAGATCACGTTAAAGCAGTGGAAGACGGCAATGGGGGATGCTGTGGTGGTGGATGTGGTGGTGGTGGATGTGCTCCGTGACTAGCTTGCAGCAGCCCCGGCTGGTCAATCAGGATTCCCTGTGGGACGGGATATCACATTAAAGCAGTGGAAAGCGGCAAGGGAGTTGGGGGAGGATGTGGGTGGTGGTGGATGAGGATGGTGGTGGTGGTGGATGTGCTCCATGACTAGCTTGCAGCAGCCCTGGATGGTCGATTGGGATTTCCTGTGGGACGGGAGATCACGTTAAAGCAGTGGAAAGCGGCAAGGGAGTTGAGGGGGTGGATGTGGTGGTGGTTGGGGGGGGAGTTGTGGGGAGGCTGCGGGGGGTGGTGGTGGATGTGATGGTGGTGGATGTGGTGATGGTGGTGGATGTGCTCCGTGACTAGCTTGCAGCAGCTTTGGCTGGTCGATCAGGATTCCCTGTGGGGGGGGGAGATCACGTTAAAGCAGTGGAAAGCGGCAAGGGAGTTGGGGGGGGGGGTGGGGGGATGTGGTGGTGGGATGTGATGGGGGTGGGGGTGCTCCATGACTAGCTTTGCAGCAGCCCTGGCTGGTCGATCGGGATTCCCTGTGGGATGGGAGGGGGGTTAAAGCAGTGGAAGGCGGCAAGGGAGTTGGGGGGGGGAGGATGTGGTGGGGTGGATGTGGGGGGTGACTAGCTTGCAGCAGCCCTGGCTGGTCGATCGTGATTCCCTGTGGGATGGGAGATGGGTTGGCAGTGGGGGGTGGTGGGGGGGGGGGGGGGTGGGTTGGGTGGAGTTGGGGTGGGGGGGGTGGTGGCTGGTGGGGGGGGGTGACTAGCTTGCAGCAGCCCTGGGATGCTCGATCGGGATTCCCTGTGGGACGGGAGATCACGTTAAAGCAGTGGAGGGGGGGGAGTTGGGGGGGGGATGTGGTGGTGGGGGGTGGTGGTGGGTGGGTGGTGTGATGGTGGTGGACGTGCTCCATGACTAGCTTGCAGCAGCCCTGGCTGGTCGATCGGGATTCCCTGTGGGATGGGAGATCACGTTTAAAGCAGTGGAAGGCGGCAAGGGAGTTGGGGGGAGGATGTGGTGGCGGTGGATGTGGTCCGTGACTAGCTTGCACCAGCCCTGGCTGGTCGATCGGGATTCCCTTAGGGATGGGAGATCACGTTAAAGCAGTGAAAAGCGGCAAGGGAGTTGGGTGGAGGATGTGGTGGCTGTGGTACGTGACTAGCTTGCAGCAGCCCTGGATGCTCGATCGGGATTCCCTGTGGGACGGGAGATCACGTTAAAGCAGTGGAGGGCGGCAAGGGAGTTGGGGGGAGGATGTGGTGGTGGTGGATGTGGTGGTGGTGGATGTGATGGTGGTGGACGTGCTCCATGACTAGCTTGCAGCAGCCCTGGCTGGGTCGATCGGGATTCCCTGTGGGATGGGAGATCACGTTAAAGCAGTGGAAGGCGGCAAGGGAGTTGGGGGGGAGGATGTGGTGGCGGTGGTGGATGTGGTCCGTGACTAGCTTGCACCAGCCCTGGCTGGTCGATCGGGATTCCCTTAGGGATGGGAGATCACGTTAAAGCAGTGGAAGGCAGCAAGGGAGTTGGGGGGAGGATGTTTAATAGCAACCAAGCAGCTAGTTAGCTACTCAGATTGCTGTTTCAAGAAAGCCGACCATCTGCAGCTGCAGGCATCAGCCTGGTACAACCACTTGAAGTCCGGTGACGTACCAGGAATGTGACTGGTCAGCAAGTGCTTAAGCCATTTTTACCTAGTCAAACTTTTCTTTATTGAAAAAGTGTGGAAGGGAGACATTTGATCTGGAGTCGGTTTTTGTTTTTTTTTTTAGCGTAAATTTAAGTTCATAGTCCAATGAGCTCTGAGGAAGGAAAGGGGGTTTATCCCCCCGACACGTATCAGCCATCCCACCGTGAGGTACCTGAATAGATGATGGTGGTAATGCGCTATTATATTTATTTATTTTTGTATTCTTCTACATTTAAATGGTTTGAGTCCCAACAAAAAGGGACCACACGCGAAAAGTGTCGCCATGTTTCCTCCATATACCCTTGGACTCCTAAACCTTTGAGTTGGTGCTTTTATAGTCATTATATATTCCAAATATTCAGATCAGTGAAGCGGTCACACCAGAACTACCCCAAGCTGCCATTCCCAGGCCCCTTCAGAAAATACAGTAGAAAAAAAAAAAAAAAAACTTTGTTACTGTTAGTTGGACCGACTCACCTGCATCCTGGAGTTGGTGCCATTTTCTATTTTTGCCACAAGCCTCCACTTTTGGAAAAATGACAGTTGTGCCAAGGTGGAGTGGTCAAGTGAGATCTTTGGAAGCCGGAACACTGGACAAAATTATTTTATTTTGGATAGAAAGGCTGAAGGGTTAAAAAATCAGTTTGCCCCTGCTGGAGGGGGTGGGGATTTGTCCTCACTTGCCCTGCGGCCACACAGGAAGTGAAAGAAAATCTTTCCAGGAGGAAAAAGACCAAAATGACAATGTTACAGACTTTTCCTCACTGTAACCAAAAAATAAATACAACCCATGTGTATTCTTCTTGGATCTCGGTGAGCTTTGTGTATTTCTTCCAGATCTGTGCAGTGATCCAGTGAGAGACTTCCTGTAATAAAGACTGCTCACTGCTGACCTCTCTCCTTGTGCAGGGTGACTGGTCTTGCTCCGCCCCTTCCTGTAATAAAGACCGCTCACTGCTGCTCTCTCTCCTAGTGCAGGGTGACTAGTCTTGCTCCGCCCCTTCCTGTAATTAAGACCCCTCACTGCTGCGCTCTCTCCTAGTGCAGGGTGACTGGTCTTGCTCCGCCCCTTCCTGTAATAAAGACAGTTCACTGCTGCTCTCTCTCCTTGTGCAGTGTGACTGGTCTTGCCCCGCCCCTTCCTGTAATAAAGACCCCTCACTGCTGCTCTCTCTCCTTGTGCAGGGTGACTGGTCTTGCTCCGCCCCTTCCTATAATAAAGACCGCTCACTGCTGCTCTCTCTCCTAGTGCAGGGTGACTGGTCTTGCTCCGCCCCTTCCTATAATAAAGACCGCTCACTGCTGCTCTCTCTCCTTGTGCAGGGTGACTGGTCTTGCCCCGCCCCTTCCTGTAATAAAGACCCCTCACTGCTGCTCTCTCTCCTTGTGCAGGGTGACTGGTCTTGCTCCGCCCCTTCCTATAATAAAGACCGCTCACTGCTTCTGCTCTCTCCTTGTGCAGGGTGACTGGTCTTGCTCCGCCCCTTCCTATAATAAAGACCGCTCACTGCTGATCTCTCTCCTAGTGCAGGGTGACTGGTCTTGTGTCTCCGCCCCCTCCTGTAGTTTTCTACAGGAAGCCTGTAGTGGGTGGAGCTGCTGCACCCCTCCCACAGCTCTGCTCAGGATATGTAAAGCACAGTGATTTTTATGGCTACTTTTACAAGGTAACAACTGTGCTTGCTGAGGCATCTGGTAGCTATGAAGGAACGTATTTAACTAAAATGTTTGCACCCAGAGTTCGGCTTTATTGACCAAAATACGTGGCACAGACAACCACATGGGTCAGGACTCACAAGATGGTGTGACACCAGGATGGGGGAATGACTAAGGGCATGGAGGAGGTGGTAGGGAGCGTGACATCACAGGAAGGGGAAAAAGCCCCCGATATTAAATGAGTTTCCTTACTTTCCTTACCGGTATGGGTCTTCATATGTTCATCAAAATACTGTTTCATGTTGAAATCTTTCCCGCACCACTGACACATGAACTGCTTGTGACCGATATGTATGCTCATGTGTGACCGCAGCTGGTACTTGTACTGAAACCGCTCATGACAATTCTGGATGGGATGGAAAAAAAAAAAAGGAAAAAAATTATTACAACACGATTTCCTAAAGCAATGCAGCAAACAGGGACAGACTGACAACAACTCATGGGGCCCCCGGGCAATAGGGGATCATGGGGCCCCTGTGTCCTTGCCCAAAATAAAAAAAGCCTATGAAAAAGGTACCAGGGGCAACTCATGGGGCCCCCTACTGACCCCGGGCCCTCGGGCAGTGCCCGAGTTTCCAAATGATCAGTCCGCCCCTTGCTGCAAAATAGTAAGAAGACTGTATAAATAGAAATTGTATCTTCAGTCCATCTTTTGGGACCTAGAAGGACACTGCATTTTATCAGTGTTTTTAGGGCTCATGTACACTGCAGCTGATAAACTGACGTTTAGGAGCTGTTCAGTGTTTTTTTTCAGCAGCCCCTGAGCTCCCCCTAATGTTTTCCTATGTGTCCATGTACACATCTTCGTTTACAGTCAATTACAAGCAGTTGAGTTTAGTCGTTATTTATTTAAGTGGTACCTACAACAATACTCTGAAAATTCTACCATTTGTCCTGAAACCTTTCTAAAATCCAGCAGTGCACTTCCTGTGCCTAGGCACTCCTGTCCTGTAGTCTCATAGTTGCTGCAGGGCGAGTTCATGTAAGGCTCCGCTGCCTCTGACCGCTAGTCTTTGAGTGAGAGTTGGTGAGGTCACTTTTCTTCTTGCTGGAGAGAAAACTGTACCTGAACCTGCAGTGTAAGGAACTCCCTGCTTTTGGTTTATTCCCTCTTTGGATTTGTGCTTGCTCCACCTCTCTTTGCTGTTCATCATTGCCCCCACCAGTCATCAGGGAGGAGGCAAACCCCCGCCTCTACCAAGATGACTGCCTCCACCCAGAACAAGCCTGTAGGCTTTTGAACCTCAAAGTGAAATCTCTGCGCTAACTTCTCACGCATTGCTGGAGTAAATTCTGGACTCTCACCTCACACTTGAAGGGTTTCTCCCCGGAGTGCTGCAAAGAATGGACCTTCAGAGACATGCTGCGCTTAAAAGACTTTCCGCACGTTTCACATGTGAATGGCATGTCCTTCGTGTGGGCTGTTTGTAAAGCAGGAAAAAACGTAAAACGTTAATGTCAGATTCCTAATATGCAATCTGCACTGGGTCTGGAGAAAGAATGTCCTTAGCCTTGATTGTCGGAGACATTTTTTCCCCATTTTCTGCACACATTTTACATTTTTAAATGAAACCTTTTTTTTTTTTTTTCTTTTAACCTTTATTGCCAACAGACTTTGCTCACTCAGATTGTTCCCCTTTACAGCAATCCAAATCAGCTCTACTACACAGCCAACAGTCTGCAGAGAAAGACCTCATTTACATGGACAGGCGGTAAAAACAGAGCTGCAGTTTTACTGCCCCCCCACCTCGACAGGCGAGCAAGTTAGAGCGGTATTAAACCCAAAAGCAAACATATTGCTGCTTACTAATTCTTAGATATGGCGGCTGCATTCATTATCTTTTTTCGCCTTCTTCCACTTTCATTTGGTGATCCAGCCAGCAAGTCTGTTTCACAACAAACACTTTTCTCGTGCGCTAGGAATGGACTCAGTAGAACCAATAGGAATGTTCTGGAATATGCACTGCTTGCTGCCCTCTACAGACCGGGGTGGTCCAAATACACTAAATGCAAATGGAGAAACAAAAAAAGGACGCACCGGCCTAGTGCATTATCGTTTAAAAATATATTTATTGAAGGAACAAAGTAAGTATCATACTCACAATGGACATAAAAACACAGGCATGTCAAACTGAACAAGATGTATGATCCAAACAGCATCTGAGTCCATACGATGGAACCCTGGATGACCAACTGGCTAACGCGTTTCGAGGACACAACCTCTTCCTCAGAGCCAGGGTTGCCTCCAGGAAGAGGTTGTGTCCTTGAAATGCGTTAGCCAGTTGGTCACCCAGGGTTCCATCGTACAGACTCACATGCTGTTTGGATCATACATCTTGTTCAGTTTGACATGCCTGTGTTTTTATGTCTATTGTGAGTATGATACTTACTTTGTTCCTTCAATCAATATATTTTTAAACGATAATGCACTAGGTCGGTGCGCCCTTTTTTTGTTTCTCCGTTTGCATCTAGCAAGTCTGTTTATCACAAGCTCAAACTCTCCAGCAGAATGTATCAGTTTACATGGATGAGACAAACCACTTAACACTGACAGGGGTGAATAAAATGATCAGCTTATAGTTATTCATTTAAAACCTTTTTTCCCCGAAAGAAAAAAAAAACACAACTGTTTGCTGTAACTGTAACTATAAAGTGTGAGCTGGAGTTTGGCTTCAATTTGTTAGTGTATCTAAATCTGCAAATACATTTAACACTACCCTTCCCCCACCAGACTGACAAT
The DNA here is from genome assembly GCA_951230385.1 of Staurois parvus. Taxonomy (NCBI): domain Eukaryota; kingdom Metazoa; phylum Chordata; class Amphibia; order Anura; family Ranidae; genus Staurois; species Staurois parvus. The sequence continues at coordinate 121,789 of CATNWA010005591.1, forward strand.
GCTGCGGTCTTCTGTGCTCCTCCATCCAGAGAGGGGGCGCTCTAATACAAGAGGTGTGTTACTGGCCGGATCATCCAGGTGAAAAGAAAAAAAAAGAAAACAAATGCAACCACCACATCGAACGATTGGTAAGCTGCAATGTAGGACATTTTTGGTTTTGGGGTTATTACCGCTGTAACATGGCCAGTGGCCACGTTCGTAAAAACTGCTGCAAAACGTATACCGCAGGTCACGCTCGATGGGCAGTACTGCTGCCAAACATGGCCCTTTCAAAGTTTATAAGGTCACCCCCGAACCGTTCTGCAATCCTGTGAATTCGATGCGGTTGCTATGCTGCCGGCTTTCAATGGTTAACACAAAATATTGCCTCCGAGCTGCCTGCCAAACGCCTCTGAAGCCCCATGCAAAGTGGATCGCTTTTCAGAAGGGCACAAACGATGGCCAAACATTTTACCTTTTGGGCTTGTGTACATATTGGTGCTGCTGTCCATGTAACAGCGACGTCAGGGATAAAGGAGGAGTTCACCTCTGGGACCAAGTTATACGTTCCACCCAGGGACGGACTGACAACTCACGGGGCCCCTGGGCAATAAGGGATCATGGGGCCCCTGTGTCCTCACCTACACTCAAACCACACCCAAAAAAGCCTACGAAAGGTACCAGAGGCATCTCATTGGGCCCCCTACTGACCCTGGGCCCTCCGGCAGAGCCCGAGTGCCCAAATGGTCAGTCCGCCCCTGGTTCCAACTCTTTTTAGGGTTCAACATGTAGCAAGTTCCCGCTCCTGCAGCCATTCCCCGATTATGCTCCCACCCGATGACAGTGGCCCAGGAATCTTCTCCCCGCACCCACTGTCACTATTTGCAAAGAGCATGGCCCTGCGGGGCTCCGCCCACACAACTGCATCATTCATTCATAGAGTTCCGTGAATGGGAGAACTACAAGTACCAAAAGCCTGTGCGGCTGATGGCTTGTAGTTCTGTCATCGTATCTGCCTGCCTGTACGAAGTACGAGCAGACAGCTTACACTGACAACCTGCAGGAGCCCTGCATTGTACCCGCAATCAGCAACACGCCTAAAAAAGAAAATAGTAAATACACATTTTTTTTTTAACCTGCAAAAAAAAAGCATTTATCTTTCTTTATTTATTTCTTTTTAAAGGTGAACTTATCCTTTAAAGCAGGGCTCCACACAAAAGGGGAAATTCCGCTTTAAAGACTGGTCCCCCGCTCCCCATTAGGGATTGTCACATTTGGGGAGCATGTACCAGAAATTGACAGGTACCTGCTCCCATGTCCGCTGCGATCGCCTAGGTGATCGGAAGCAGACGTTGTAATCTCGTGGGACACGTGACAGGTCCCAGAAGACTATGGGGCCATTCAGGAAGTGCAGCACTACTCGCGCATGCGCAGTGGGCACCCGGCTGTTAAGTCGCAAACTGTCACAGCCGGGTGCCCACGCTGAAGATGCCGGCGCCTGGAAAACCAGACGACTGGTGAAATGGGCTGCGGGGAGGACACCATGGGATTGTGGGACAGGTAAGTGGCTGCTTTTTTAAAAGTCAACAGCTACTGACTTATTTTTTTACAGTGTGAGTGGAACTCCGCTTTAAATCCCAATACAGCAGAAAATCTGCAACTCCATTAAAAGGAAATATTTGCAATAAAAGGATAAAAATGAGATGCACATAGAACATTTCCCCGATGCTTGTACAACAAGCTGAATGACAAGAATGGAGCGGCCTGAAAGGGAAACCTGAATTTGCTGTGACAGTTGATTATCTCAAAATAATTCAATCTAGTTATTACCATCAGCTGAATGCAGCAACCTGGTTGGCTGCTTAAAATGACTGCACTTTATGCTTCTTTCTAAACAAACTTCGAGACCCAGCATCACAGCCATTTGGTGGTGCCTCTGAGCTTCTGCAGGTTAGGTCAATAGTCGTGCCGATGCTCACCTACAAGGTGCTTGCGGACGTGCGCCATCGTGTAGAACTTCTTTTCACAGATGTCACAGGAGAACTTCTTCTCTGCGTAACCGTGGACAATCTTATTGTGTTCATGCAAGGACCAGAGCTTCTTAAATGTCTTCCCGCATGTTAAACACTAAAAGAAACAGCAACACATTATGAACACTTTAGTAGTATTCTAATATGAATCATTAACCAAAATCAAACGGCAGCAGTTTAGTCAACCTAAAGCAAAAGGGACAGAATTTACTACAGTGTAGTGCACCGCCCAGTGCAAAGAAGGGGACATACCCCGAAAGCTTGTCCTGAACATAGGATGTTAGTGCAAATAAAAAAGTCACGGACAATACTCAATTATTTCTGTCGCAAGTGCACCAATATGGCTACAATCACCTCGAAGATAATCAAAATATTTGAAACTCAAGGGACTGTAATGGGGTCCAGCAGCCCACTTCTGGACCCCATTACAGTCCCTTGAGTTTCAAATATTTTGATTATCTTCAAGGTGATTGTAGTCGTTATAGTGCACTTGCGACAGAAACAATTGCGTACTGTCCGTGATACTTTTTTTATTGGCACTAACATACAATTTTTTAGGACAAGCTTTTGGGTTATGTCCCCTTCTAAAAAGGTCCGAGCAGTACTGCTTGGACCTTGAAGAAGAGGACACACCCAGAAAGCTTGTCCTGAAACTAGTATGTTAGTGCCAATAAAAAAAGTATCACGGACAGTACTCAATTATCTTCTAAATCTTCATGTTTAGTCTTGGTTCACAATACTGCGACCTGAAAGTTTTGTGACTTTGCCAGGTGCGACTTTGCCAGGCAACTTTCAGGTAATCTTCCTGTAATGTCGGATCCAAACCACATCAATATGGATGAGGATCCGACTTGGATGTGACTTCCAGTAAAGTCTATGGGCACAAGTCGAATAGAAGTCGCCTTGAAGTAGTACAGGAACCTTTTCTAAAGTCGGAGCGACTTCAGTAGTGCGAATTAAGACGGCTCTCGTTGACTAACATGGGATTTCACATGTCATGCGACTTGAGGTCTCACAAGTCGGTTCCCAAGTCGCGGCAGTGTGAACCGAGTCATATACTCCAATGTTATTCAAACAAGTTCACAACAACAAAAATGATTTCACCAATGTAAACGTCAGCACAAAATAATGAAAAACTTCTTTGATTGGAACCCTTACAAATCTCATAGAAATCAACATCATGAAGATCACCCTTCATAAATTATTAGGGTTTAGGCAGATTTTTTACACCACAAGTCATTTCAAGTATCACTCTTATCTAGGCGCATGCAAGAAGCTAAATATTAAAATGCAGGTCAGCAAAATCCCAATTTATGTATTTTTGAATGTAATGTGTGTGGAAAGCTTTAAACAGATTGTACAAAGACCATCAGATTTACTGCAGAGATCAATGATAATCAAATGTGCCTGTCTAAACCTCCAATCCAATTTACATCTAAATCAGGAAAGCCTTCACACTACACGGCTGTTGGTACAATCGAAGAGTAACCTATGTGGCCTTCAAAAGCCTTGGGACAGACTCAGCAGTCAGAGGTCATCTGAAGTCAGAACCTACTGCTCTGGTCTCACAAACTGTCTCCTAGCTCCTAAGTGTTTATAGCAGTGCCAAATACAAAAGCTCCAAAGAGACGTAAACATTCACACTTGCAAATGGACCCGACACCAATTACATGTGAGAACCCCAGCAAGGGTTCCCAGCAATTAGCTGCAGGAGGCAGCCCCATCGAAACCAATGGGAGCCTGCAGTCTCCTGCAGCTAATCCTGTCCATTTGCATGCAGTTCACATACGTCCAGGGGAGACTATCACAGGTGATCACTCCATCAGCGATTACACGCTAGCAAGCTGCGGTTAGCTGTGGGAAGCGGTAGCCTCCCATTGCTTTCGATGAGACTGCCTCCTGAAGCTAATCACCAGGAATCCCCGTTGGAGTTCTCACATGTAATCAGTGTTGGGGAACATTTGCAAGTGTGAGAAATGAGAACTTTTGTTTTACATAGTTTTGTACATTGAAAAGCTGGAGAAGAATGTGTAGGATCAGGGAGTTGGGATGGCAGCAACTGTCAGACTGTATACTGGAGGAGTCAAGGATGTCGCATATGATCAGAGTAGAAAAAAAAAAAAAAGTTGTATTCCTAAACTGGCCATAAATTTTTACTTGACTTGTCTGCTATGGACTGATGAACAAAGGAAGCAAATACACAATGCTAACCAAAAATTTGAGGTTTACAGATTTATATATTTTTTTGTGCTTAAGATTAAAAACTTTAACCGAAGGGAAAGAGTTTGGCCAAAAAAATGATATATGCTGGAATGCTTTAAAGTAGAAAATTTCTGAACAAAAGGGCCAGTTTACCGTCCTTCAGACTTTGGGGAAGCCGGACTTTGGCCATTGGGAGTAAAGGTCCTGAGGTCAGTGGGAAAAAAAAAAGCCCCATTTTTGGTGTCTGTAGGAGGAATTTTGCCCCATCATTGGGGTCGTTGGGCCCCATTGTTGGTGTCATTGGGAGAAATTGTGTCCCATCATTGGTGTCATTTGGAGGAGTTGTGACCCATCGTTGGTACCATTGGGAGGCAACTTTTCCCCTTTGTTGATGTTAGTGGGGGGAAATATGCCCCAAAGGTCAGATAAAAGCAAGCAAAGGGCCGCAGTTTGGTGACCACTGCTTTAAAGCATATAAACAATCAAATTCTTGGTTTGTTTTGCCTCAGAGCTCCGCTTCCTGATGAGGCAAGGTACCCTGGTCCACCATGTCCAAAGCCAGGCGGACCCTGCTCGATAGGGACCTGCCGAATCAGGTTAACTAAGTACTTGGTAAGGGCTTTCCAGAGGGACCCGGATGGGAAAAGGAAAAAAAGAACAAATAGGTCACATATCCTCTCCCTTCCCTTAGGGGCAAGCCCTGAGAAAACCTGCACCCTCAGGCTCTGTGAGTAAAGTCCTAGTGATAAATATGTGCAGGAAAATAAAAAGTGGCAAGTGCAGTGGGGCAGTAAAGCAGCCCATAGAGGATTTAAATTTCTTTTCTTCCAAAACAGGTGGAAGGAAAGAAAATCAGTCAGTGTTGATGGAGTAATGCCTTCCACAGCGCAATTGTGTTCTGCCAGTGCAGGGGCATGGGGAGCCTTCCCGACCAACAGAACACAATGATTACTGCTAGTGGCTACAGTCACTGGCAGTAATCCTATGTTCAAACTCCAACAGGCTGGCTGTACCCAAGTCAAGCGATCGATTGACTTTCCTCCTAGATTATAAGCTCAAAACGAGCCAGGCCCTCTGTTTTCTCTTGTACCAAACTGTATTGTAACTGCAATGTCTGCCTTCATTTTGTACAGCGCTGCGCAAACTGTTGGCACCATATAAATCTTGTATAATCCTAAAATATAATTATACAGGATTTATATAGCGCCAACAGTTTGCTCAGCGCTTTACAATATAATGGGAGACAATACAGCAACGATACAGTTCAATACAAGAGGGATAGGAGGGCCTGATCCTGGGAGCTAACAATCTAAGAGATAACATGGTGAATACTTTGCAGGGGTCAGGAGTATAGTGTATTATTATTATTATACAGGATTTATATGGCGCCAACAGTTTGCTCAGCGCTTTACAATATAACGGGAGACAATACAGCAATAATACAGTTCAATACAAGAGGGTTAGGAGGGCCTAATCCTTGGAGCTTACAATCTAAGGGGGAGGGGCTAGTGGTACAAAAGGTAATAACTGTGGGGGATGGACTGGTAGGAAGAGTAGAAGATTCCATTATTAGCTGAGGGCAGGATAGGCTATAATAATAGACTTGGGTATAATCAGCCTGCCCATAGATGACTTGAATCTTGGCAGGTCCCGGCTGAACCGTCCAAATTTCGATGGATGTATAGCCTGAATACAGACGCAATAATGATGTAATTACACCCTATCATAACGGTCAAATAAGTGGCTCTAAATTATGAAGACACCCAAATATTCTTTTTTCCAACAGAAAACCTATCCAACCAATGCAATTAACTGCACAAGTTGCCACAACAGAGAGAGAGAGTGCAGTGGAGTGCACAGTGGGTCCATCATTCAGCACCGTGGCCTTGCAATGTGGAGGTTTTGGGTTGAATAGCCAACAGGCTCTGTAAGAGCTGTAGATTTTCTCTCGGTTTGCAATTCCCCAGATTGCTCTGGTTGCCTCTCACAACCCAAGAACGTACAAGAGCGCAGTGAGCGACTGGTGTCAGGAGCTCAGTAACCAACGATTTTAGAGGCTCTGCTGAGAAAAGCATAGTTCTACCTAAACATGTTTAGATCTTGTACTTCTAAATCTTTTTTAAAAATGAAGGATGTCTCACATTGTGCAAACAGCTGAATCCTGTAGAAATCTTCACTGCAATGGCCTGTCCTCTTCCTGTTTTTGAACTTTGGGCATTGCAGTGGTTAACAGCTTAAGGTGCTCAGGCAGAAGAGCAATGTGGGCCGGCGAGGACCCGCCTTCTTCCTTATCCATTGAGAGAAAAAAAAAATCTTATTGATTACACAGCCTGTAACACCATCTGGGAATAGGCGAGGATCTGATCAGTCACAGGATTGTCTCCCCCACTGCAGCGCCAGAGGTTCAGACACAGGAAGAGGACAGGGCATCTCTGCAATACATTTTTCTCCAGGATCCAGCTGCATGCACAACCGGAGAAATATCTGCTTACGGGTTAAATTATGTAAATTACCAAAAACCAATCAGCACCATAAAAAAAAAAAAAAAAGATCGAAATCTAAAGAACTGCATGTTGGACACTTAGGTACAATCCACAACATCCCACTGAAAATTTTAAAATACATCAAGTGCAGCGCAATAATACTGGAAAGTTCATAAGCCACTATGAATAGATGAGAACACCAAGGATGATCCTGCGATACAAAATAAGTAGTGGTGCTCCGAAATGGAAATTCTGGTGCCGAAAACGGAAAATTCAAAATGCACTTTGCGGAAAACCGAAATGCGCAGTTTTTAAAAATGAATATATATTTTTTTCGAAAAAAATACGATTAAGAAAAACTATAAAAAAAAAAACAAAAAAACAATATACACCCCAATATTTTTACTAAAATATGAAAGGCGAGTAAATAGATACCCAACATGTCACGTTTTAAAATTGCACAAGCTCGTGGAATGGCGTGAAACTGCGGTGCTTAAAAATCTCCATGGGTGATGCTTTAAAAATTTCTACAGGTTAGCAGTGTAAAGTTACAGAGGAAGTCTAGTGCGAGAAATATTGCTCTTGCTCCGACGTTCGCTGCGATATCTCATGTGTGTGGTTTGAACAGCATTTACATATGTGGGCATGGCCTATGTATGTGTTCACCACTACGTGCGAGCACGGGGGGACGGGGGCACTTTACACTTTTTAAAAAAAAAGTATTTAATGGTTTTTTTTTTTTGGCACTGTTCCTTTAAAAAAAAATTTATCACTTTTATTCTTATCACAAGGAATGTGTGATAGACATAATTAGTGACAGGTCCTCTTTATGGAGAAAGATATGGGGTCAATAAGACCCCACATCTCTCCTCTGCAATGTAGAGCATTAGATTAAAAATGCATTGATCTAGAAAAAGATAAAAAAAAAAAAAAAAAAAAAAAAAGGCCGGAGCGGGAAGTGACATCGCTCCGGTCCTCCAAGGGCATAGTGATGAGTGGTGGCCATCTTTCCTTCACTCATCTCTATGCCCAGCGCCGGAATCGATGGTCTCTCAGGTAAGGCTGAGAACTACCGAGCGGCGGCCGATGGCGAGGGGAAGGTTTTCTTTCACTGTATCCGTGCTTTTTTTTCATTTCGGCTAATGGCCAAAAAGGGGTGTTTTCGGCCACCGAAATTTCAGTGTATCCCTAAAGATAAGTGATGATATTCAAACATCCAAGTATAAAGGTGCTCTTGTGCCCGCCACCAGAGGAAATCAGGCCGTTCACCTTACTGATTTGACCCCTGAACAGAAAGGTCACATTGCGCTTTTCCCCTAGGGGATCAAACCCAATGCCAGATCTTCAGCCTCCTCAAATAATAGCGGTGTAGCCGTCAAAATGTTATCATGAAAGCAAAAACAGACATAGTGCTCTCTGTTTGACAAATTTATTAAAAGATGAAAGTAAAAGTTGCACTTACAAAAGGTGGTACTGAACCAGTGCATAAGAAAACAGCATTTCAATTGCAGAAGTGTGCAGCTGATCCAAAAAAAAAGCTGTGGGTGACATCAGAGGCATGGCTCCTCCTCCCGTACGCGTTACGTCCTACGGGACTTTGTCAGGAAGAGCGGTGCCACACTGTCACCCTTCTCATAAATACTACCACTGATAGCATGACATCGGCATCCCTGCTGGAGAGCTTCCCTCCATTCCGCTCTGGAATAGGAAGTGAAAGATATCCCTCCAGGGGCTAGAAAAAAAACCCAAAAAGTTCAACTGTTCGAGGTAAGTTGAGGGCTAATTCCTGGATTAGGAGAAGCTTAAAGCTGAACTCCAGGATCCAACTCACTTTGCACTCCTAGCTTCCTGGCACCATGCACATTAAAGGACTTTATGCAAGGTCTTACTTTTTAACCACTCGCCTACGGGGCACTTATACCCCCTTCCTGCCCAGGCCAATTTTCAGCGCTGTCACACTTTGAATGACAGTTGTGCGGTCATGCAACACTGTACCCATGTGAAATTATCATTTTTTTTTTTTAGATAGAGGTGGTATTTAATCACCTCGGGGTTTTTTATTTTTTGCTAAACAAACCCAAAAACAACTGAAAATTAAAAACAAAAAAAACTTTTTTCTTAGTTTGTGTAATAAATTTTGTAAATAAGTGATTTTTCTCCTTCACTGATATGCGCTAATGAGGCTGCACTGATAGGCAGCACTGGTAGGTGGCACTGATGGGCATTGACAGGCATCACTGATGGGCACTGAAAGGCAGCACTCATATATGGCACTGATAGGAGGCACTTACTGGCACTGTCAGGCTGCTCTGATACACAGCTCAGATGGGCACTGATATGTGGCATTGATGTGCACTGGTAAGCACTGATATGTGGCATTGATGTGCACTGGTAAGCACTGATATGTGGCATTGATGTGCACTGGTAGGCACTGATATGTGGCATTGATGAGCACTGACAGGTGGCACTGCTGGGGCTACACTAATCATCAGGGCACACTGATCATCATAAGCAGATCTCAGGAGGAAGCTCCGGATGCGGACTCTCAGACCATCACTCTACGCATTTCGATGGAAAAGACGCATATCCATTCCTTAGGAAGGGGGAGCATTTTTCTCCCCAAAACATGCAGAGTGACAACCCAAGAGCCATGTAGTAATCACTCCGCATGCATGGCTTCCTGCTTAGACCTTACTGCCCATTAGGTCTCCCTGCCGATTTCAGACATCACTCATTCTCAGACCGTCAAAGCTACACCGAGGGACTCTACATACAGGACAACCCTGCAGATCCCACCTATTTAGTTCTTTCTTCAATGCAGAATCAGGCTGAGAGGAGCAAATCTGAGGGAATAGCCTTAATACAAGGCAATCACTCCTGGGTGTGTTTTTTTTTTCAATAGGTTTTATTTAGTTTAAAGAGGTACAAATGCAGTTTACAAATCAATGCCCAAAAGCTGAGCAACCAGTATATCAACAAAAGTGATAACAAAAATGGTATAAGCAGCAAGGTGGCAAAACAGTGAAGGAGAAGGCAGCCCTAAGGAAAAAATGGCCGCAGGTTACACTATATAGAGCAATGGAGCGACGTGGCATCCAACCACATCCCTCTGAGGCTGCCACGTGGCCCTGTGGTGTAACAGGTAGCGGAGGGGCTTGGTGACTTCACGATGTTTGTGGTCAGCTGACCCACACTGGTGGGAGTTTCACGGATGGGAATCCGGAGACAGTCAGAGGGTATCAGCTACGCTATATATTTTATTTATATGTGCAATATTGGGTGCAATGGAGCATCTGTACCATGTGAGTGGCTCTTGTATATTTTAGTAAAATTATTTTATTTTAACGATAAAGCACTATTGGTTTGCCTATGTATTTTCTATAACGTGTGCTGAGCGGAGGAGGAGAAGGAGTTCAAAGAAGGAGCTGAATCAACACTGAAGGAGAAGCTTGGTAGAAGTCATACCATCCATATGTGTCCACCTAAAGGACGCAAGCCATTTTTAACCGAACTTAGTTGCGAGGTCAAAAATTTCAAGTGAGAGCTCAACTGGTGTCATTGTTGGTGGAGGTGTACTATATATGAAAAAAGGGAAAAATTTTTATTGCATAAATCTTTTGAGATTAAAGGACCACACTGTGGAGATGGACTGTATTAGTTCATTAGTTGTCTATATTGTTTATTACATCTTCTCACTGTCTAGTTGACATTGGGATTCTTTTAAAGCCACTATTTTTCATGTCACTATTTGTATTTGAGAGAAGCTCGGCACGGTTATTGTAATATTTGTGTTATTTAGCACATTTGTAGGTGTAGGTGTGGGTGACTTTTCATTTTTTTATTGATTTTTTTATTTTTGAGGTAATTTATAATTTCTTACAGGTTCTTCTTTATATCTTTAATACTATTGATTGGATGACCAACATGACATCAGTCCGGTAATTGAGGATTAGGTTCTGTTAGGAATAGACATAGGAAGAAAAGAGAGAGGAAAGGAGGAGGAAGGAGGAGGAGAGGAGAGGAAAGGAGGAGGGAAGGAGGAGGAGAGGAGAGGAAAGGAGGAGGGAAGGAGGAGGAGAGGAGAGGAAAGGAGGAGGGAAGGAGGAGGAGAGGAGAGGAAAGGGAGGTGGGAGGGTGGGAGACATGGAGGGGTTTATTTACTAAAGCTGGAGAGTCCAAAATCAGACTCCCTTCTGCATAGAAACCAATCAGCTTCTAACCTCAGCTTGTTCAATGAAGCTTTGGCAATGAAACCTGGAAGCTGATTGGTTTCTATGCAGAAGTGAGTCTGATTTTGCACTCTCCAGCTTTAGTAAATAAACCCCGGAGTGTCCAGGCCACCGAGAGGCCACTTTTGCGTCTGTCAGGCTTGCCAAGGAAATCATTGAATGTCGATATGCGAGCCATGGGCAAGATTCAACTTCTGAAAAATGGGTGAATTGCTTCCTCCACTCCTTAGCGATAGTAAGTTAAGAAGCTAGCAGAACAAAGTGGACCAACTGGAATTGGTGTTTATCAATGTTCATGGGTTTAAAATGCAGAAGGGCCAACCAAGGGTCTTCAGTAAGCAGCGTTGCAAGTAGTGAACGCAACAGTAAGAAAACCCTGGACCAGAAGCGGCCCAGGATAGGGCAGGTCCAACAAATATGATGAACATCACCAGGGACCTGGCAGTCTCAGAAGCATAGGCCTGAGTATCCATGTTGAATATGGGCTAGTCTGGAAGGGACCATCTACTTTATAGGCAGATTCCAGGATAGTAATCATTGATAGCACAGAAAGCAGTGGAGAACCAAACGTACTGCCAGTCCAAGGAAGACTTGTGGGCCTTCAGATGTTCCTCCCACTGAAGGCCCTGGATTTCCTTTTCAAAAGTTGTATTGTTTGGTTCAAAAACCCGTTGTACCAATCAGGAAACATAGCAATGCACATCTAAAGGATAAAAGATCCTATTCTGATGAACACTTGGCCTTAGTCTGCTTTATTATTTGATTTTTACTTTTATGAAATTTAGGGGTATCATTTTCTGGACGTAGCAGCAACTACCATCGCCTATCAATTGCACTTTCTGGTTGGAGGTCCGCTTTTCTTACATACAGGTGTCCACAAAAGGATGATTTACGTTCACTTCTTGTTCTGGTGACAATGGTAAATTTTAGCTTCCCACCACTTTCTGTTCCAACAGCCACCAGGACAAATGAGAGTAAATCTCCACATAGGGAACACGCACTGCAATTAAAAAAAATCTTTCCCACTCCATCAGAAAAAAAAAAGTTTGGCTTTAGATCCATTGTAAGCTCTAATGAGCAGGGCCCTCTGTTTCCTCTTGTATTATAACTGTCATGTCCGCCTTCATTTTGTAAAGTGCTGCGCAAACTGTTGGAGCGATATAAATCCTGTATAATAATAATAATAATATAATTTTAACTGAATAATTCACACGTGTTAAATGAATAAGAGTTTTATTGTAACAAATCTGTCTTTGCTCCAGTTACTTGTACAACACAATATTACCCAGAGAGGTCACTGAGAGCTTTGCGGTGAACGTAGAGGGTTGGAAGTGGAGCCAGAATACCAGGAGACATATGGAAACAGATGGGGCTGAGCGGACGTTTCATGGGACATTAGCCATGCCTCTACACAAAATGATCCCTGCTCAATGAGGCAGCGAGACGGGCAGCAGATTGTGACCCAAAGCGGAATGTCATTCGTACACACAACTCGTGTCCTTGAATGAATGGCAGACGGGAGGACGGGACATGACAAAATCCCCCATTATCTCTGCTGGAAAGTACTTTTAATGGGTTTGTGTACACACATGAAAAAAAAAAAAAAAAATCACTTAGTGCATTGTGAAGGGTTGACGTAATAGATGGGGAAATGCCTTTTATGACCGGTCACTGGAGCTCCCCACACCTGTCAATCACCGGGCTTACGCCCTGTTAGTCTGCCGCATTAAAATTATGCGAAAGTCAGGTGGTAAAAGGAGCAGGAGGCTACGAGACACTGCAGGTTAGAAAGAGAAGCAGGTCACACAGCATCCTATACCTAAACTAGAACCTGATAACATGCAACATGTTTATTCTGACTTTACCATTTAGGGTACGTCTGCAGAACGTTTGTTGAACCGTGTGTAAATAGAGACTGTTCTTGTGTTGGAAGTTCTACAGACCCCCTTCAACTCTTGCCGCACTTACCCTGACCCCCTTCAACTTTTGTCTCACCCTGACCCCCTCCAACTCTTGGCACTTACCCTGACCCCTTCAACTTTTGCCTCACTCCTCCTGAACCCCTCCCAACTCTGCCTCACTCCGCCTGAACCCCTCCCAACTCTGCCTCACACCTCCTGAACCCCTCTCAGCTCTGCCTCACTCCTCCTGAACCCCTCTCAACTCTGCCTCACTCCGCCTGAACCCCTTCCAACTCTGCCTCACTCCTCCTGAACCCCTCTCAACCCTGCCTCACTCCTCCTGAACCCCTCTCAGCCCTGCCTCACTCCTCCTGAACCCCTCTCAACCCTGCCTCACTCCTCCTGAACCCCTCTCAGCCCTGCCTCACTCCTCCTGAACCCCTCCCAGCTCTGCCTCACTCCTCCTGAACCCCTCTCAACTCTGCCTCACTCCGCCTGAACCCCTTCCAACTCTGCCTCACTCCTCCTGGACCCCTCTCAACCCTGCCTCACTCCTCCTGAACCCCTCTCAGCCCTGCCTCACTCCTCCTGAACCCCTCCCAGCTCTGCCTCACTCCCCTGAACCCCTCCCAGCTCTGCCTCACTCCTCCTAAACCCCTCCCAGCTCTGCCTCACTCCTCCTGAACCCCTCCCAGCTCTGCCTCACTCCTCCTGAACCCCTCCCAGCTCTGCCTCACTCCTCCTGAACCCCTCCCAGTCCTGCCTCACTCCCTCTGAACCCCTCCCAACCCTGCCTCACTCCCCCTGAACCCCTCTCAACCCTGCCTCACTCCCCCTGAACCCCTCCCAACCCTGCCTCACTCCCCCTGAACCCCTCCCAACCCTGCCTCACTCCCCCTGAACCCCTCCCAACCCTGCCTCACGCCTGACCCCTCTCAACCCTGCCTCACTCCTGACCCCTCCCAACCCTGCCTCACGCCTGACCCCTCCCAACCCTGCCTCACGCCTGACCCCCCCCAACCCTGCCTCACGCCTGACACCCTCCCAACCCTGCCTCACGCCTGACACCCTCCCAACCCTGCCTCACGCCTGACACCCTCCCAACCCTGCCTCACGCCTGACCCCTCTCAACCCTGCCTCACTCCTGACCCCTCCCAACCCTGCCTCACTCCTGACCCCTCCCAACCCTGCCTCACTTTTCACCGAACCTTTCAAACTCCTCCTCACTTAACACTGAATCCCCGCAGTTTTTATTCCTGGCATTAAAATAACAGGATTAATAGATTATGTGGTATTTAGGAGCCACAAATAAGTTATTAGTGACAGTAGCCAATTGGCGTAATCGGTTAAGAGTGATGAAAGTTAGAGAAGATCAGGGCCACTCTCACTAAATGCCAGGTCTGCTCAGACAGGTAATGTGGAGTCTTTGGGATAAGCCAAAATAGCACAAGTGCCGTAGCGGCAAGACGGTAATAACGTTTTCTACAAAACATGCATGGTAGCAGCGACATTTCTATATAGACCAGTGCCATGTACAACAGCCAAACCCAACGAGAGGCACATTCAAAGTGGGCCCTGGAGCAGGCAAGTATTCGTTGAGATGGGACATGACCCAATTTCTGCCCCATCACCTCACACTACCTCCTAACCTCTGGCTCCTGCTGAGGCTTACACAGCCACTGTAATCTCGGGCCTCAAAGCTCACACCAACAGCCTCCTTCACCCAAATGCTGCTGGTCAAAAGGACCACATCTGGAGTTACGGCTGAGGCTCCACTTACCAGTGCACCTGCAACCCCAACCGCAACCTCTGGCTCCTGATGAGGCTTACACAGCCACTGTAATCTCGGGCCTCAAAGCTCACACCAACAGCCTCCTTCATCCATATGCTTCTAGTCAGGAGGCCCACATCTGGAGCTACGGCTGAGGCTCCACTTACCAGTGCACCTGCAACTACAACCTCTGACTCCTGCTGAGGCTTACACAACCACTGTAATCTCGGGCCTCAAAGCTCACACCAACAGCCTCCTTCATCCAAATGCTTCTAGTCAGGAGGACCACATCTGGAGTTCCGGCTGAGGCTCCATTTACCAGTGCGCCTGCAACCCACAACCTCTGGCTCCTGCTGGTAATCTCTGGCCTCAAAGCTCACACCAACAGCCTCCTTCATCCAAATGCTTCTAGTCAGGAGAACCACATCTGGAGTTCCGGCTGAGGCTCCATTTACCAGTGCACCTGCAACCACAACCTCTGACTCCTGCTGAGGCTTACACAGCCACTGTAATCTCTGGCCTCAAAGCTCACACCAACAGCCTCCTTCGCCCAAATGCTACTGGTCAAAAGGACCACATCTGGAGTTCCGGCTGAGGCGCCATTTACCAGTGCGCCTGCAACCCCAACCATTACTGCGCCAGCTCTCCACATCCCACTAACATGCCTGAAAACTCTCCACAATATCACAGGAGAGGAATCTATGTGCTGTGAAGTCGAGTTTATGGAGAGGTTCATCACCCGTAACAAGGGATCATCCACAAAGCTTACCCTAACTCCCCTCCACCCCCCAAATAAAACAGGGTCAAACTGAGACATCCGTGAGAAAATGAAAGAGAAACAGCCTCTGAGGTATACTTTAATAACAAACATTGTATCGTTCCTAACAATGTGTACAGTTTCATATGATTCCCATTGTCGTCTTGATAAACAATTACACATTTAGCTGTGTGTATAATCTGTGCTTCAGACGTAACAAGTAAAACAGGCTTTTATCAACACCTCAGCCAAAGTGTATGTCAACTCAGTCATTACAATATCTCAAGCTTAAACATTTTGAAACTGCTTTTCAATTTTTTTAAAATTATTATTATTATTATACAGTATTTTTATAAAGCGCCAATAGTTCGCTCAGCGCTGTACATTACAAAGGGGGACAGAACATGTGACAGAACAATACCAATACAATGCAAAACATGAGGGGATCGAGGGCCCTGCTCCTTGGAGCTTACAATCTAGGAGGGGGGATAGTGGCACAGGAGGAGATAGCTGTGGGGGATGGGGTGGTAGGAAGAGTGGAGGAGGTCGGCAAGTTAGCAGGGGGTGGGGTAGGCTTCTCTGAAGAGAGGGGTTTTCAGGGTGCGCCTAAAGGAGAGGAGAGTAGGTGATAATCTGATGGGTTGGGGCAGGGAGTTCCAGAGGCTGGGCGACACCCTGGAGAAGTCCTGGAGGCGGGCATGGGAGGAGGAGACCAGGGAACTAGAGAGAAGGAGGTCTTGTGAGGAGCGGAGTGTGCGTGTTGGGCGGTACTTGGATATTAGGTCAGTGATGTAGTTCGGGGCAGTATGGTGGACGGCTTTGTACGTCAGCGTTAGGATTTTGAATTTGATCCGTTGCGCAATCGGAAGCCAGTGGAGGGATTGGCAGAGGGGGGTGGAGGACACTGAGTGGAGGCCAGTGGAGGGATTGGCAGAGGGGGGTGGCGTCATCATTAAAATAATGCTAGGAAGGTCCCCGTTTGGCGCATCCTGTTATAGGGCCACAGCGCTCTGTCTGCGGAACGCGCTCAATGCACAAACCTTACAGCGTCGGAGTTCCTAATTCTGATCTGTCTTCACTCCCTGAACTGCCAATAATCCTCTGTAGAGTACAAACTGAAGCCTATCTAGGAACAACAGGAGGCTCTACAGACCGCTCTTCACCCGGCCGTCTCTGTGTAGCATCAAAAATATACAACTATATTGCCAAAAGTATTGGGCCCGCCCTCCAAATCATTGGATTCAGGTGTCCTAACCACCACCATTTATGGGGCAGGTCTGGTCTCAGGGAACCCCTGCTAAAAATTACAATATTATTATTTATTTCAGGTACTTATAGAGCGCTGTCAATTTACATCAGTCCCCGCCCCCGAGGAGTGTACAATCTAAGGTCCCTAACTCATATTCATACATACACATACTAGGGACAATTTAGACAGGAGCCAATTAACCTACCAGCATGTTTTTTGGAGTGTGGGAGGAAACCGGAGTACCCGGAGGAAACCCACACAGGCACAAGGAGAGCATGCAAACTCCAGGCAGGTGGTGCCGTGGTTGAGATTCGAACCAATGACCCGAGTACCATGACCACAGGTGTAAAAAAAAAAAAAATCAAACACCTAGGCATGCAGACTGCTTCTACTAAGGGTCCTTTCACACGGGGCGGACCCATTCAGCGAATCCGCTTGCCCAGGGGGTGGTTCTCTCCGCTGAGCAAGCGGAGGAGAGATCTGTGTCCGTCCCGCTGCTGCAGACCAGGCACAGAGAAGCTTGCTGTCCTCAATGGGCGGTCGGATGGAAACGAACCGCCTGTCTGTTTCCATCCGACCCAAAGGACAGTAGGGGAACTAGATCCCCATTTGTCTCTTTTTTTGTGGGTCGGATCGGATTGGATGTCGGTGGGTGTAAACAGACAATTACTTTACACCCGACGCATAGAAGAGAATGGAGGTTTCTGATCGGGTCCACCTGAAAAACGGGCAGACGGACATGATCGGAATGTCCATGTGACAAGAAGCCAAACATTGGTGAAAGAATGGGTCGCTCTCAGGAGCTCAGTGACTCCAAGCGTGGTCCTGTGATAGGTGGTCACCTGTGCAATAAGTCCATCCGTGACATTTCCTGGCTACTAAATATTCCACGCTCAACTGTTAGTGGGATTATAACAAAGTGGAAGCAACTGGGAACAACAGCAACTCAGCCACCAAGTGGTAAGCCACGTCACATGACAGCTGCATCCAAGCCTTACATCACCAAGTGCAATGCAAAGTGTCGGATGCCGTGGTGTAAAGCATGCCGCCACCGGACTAAAGCAGTGGAGACGTGTTCTCTGGCATGACCAATTACGCTTCTGTCTGGCAATCCGATGGACGTGTCTGGGTTTGGCGGTACCAGGAGAACGGTACTTGCCTGACTGCATTGTGCCAAGTGTAAAGTTTGGTGGAGGGGGGATTATGGTGTCGGGTTGATTTTCAGGGGTTGGGCTTGGCCCTCTAGTTCCAGTGAAGGGAACTCTTAAGACATCAGCATACCAAGACATTTTGGACAATTTCATGCTCCCAACTTTGTGGGAAGAGTTTGGGGACGGCCCCTTCCTGTTCCAACATGACTGCGCACCAGTGCACAAAGCAAGGTCCATAAAGACATGGAGGAGCCAGTTTGGGGTGGAGGAACTTGACTGGCCTGCACAGAGTCCTGACCTCAACCCCATAGAACACCTTTGGGATGAATTAGAGTGGAGACTGCGAGCCAGGCCTCCTCCCCCGACATCAGTGCCTGACCTGACAAATGTGCTTCTGGAAGAATGGTCCAACCTTCCCATAGATACCCTCCTAAACCTTGTGGGGGGCCTTCCCAGAAGAGTTGAAGCTGTTATAGCTGCAAAGGGCGGGGCCAACTCAATATTGAACCCTACAGACTGAGAGACTGGGGGGCCATTAAAGGTCATGTGCGTGGAAGGGCGGGGCCAACTCAATATTGAACCCTACAGACTGAGACTGGGGGTCCATTAAAGGTCATGTGCGTGGAAAGGGCGGGGCCAACTCAATATTGAACCCTACGGACTAAGACTGGGGGGCCATTAAAGGTCATGTGCGTGGAAAGGGCGGGGCCAACTCAATATTGAACCCTACGGACTAAGACTGGGAGGCCATTAAAGGTAATGTGCGTGGAAAGGGCGGGGCCAACTCAATATTGAACCCTACGGGACTGGGAGGCCATTAAAGGTCATGTGCGTGGAAAGGGCGGGGCCAACTCAATATTGAACCCTACGGACTAAGACTGGGAGGCCATTAAAGGTAATGTGCGTGGAAAGGGCGGGGCCAACTCAATATAGAACCCTACGGACTAAGACTGGGAGGCCATTAAAGGTAATGTGTGTGGAAAGGCAGGCGGCAATATAGTGTATATAAAAGGATCAATTTAGAAACCTAAACACACTAATTTCTCTCCCCCCCAAGTCCAATGAGATTTAGAACATAGTCATATGGCTAAAATTTAATCTGAATATATTTACCCTTCCTTGGTATTTCCCCCCCCCCCCCCCCCCTACTTAGCCCTACTTAGGACTCTGATGTAAAAGGGGGGGGGGGGGGATGAGAAATCGGATGTAAAAGAGGGGGGGGGGGGGTTTACTGAGGAATCTGATGTACAAGGGGGGGTGTACTAAGGACCCTGTTGCAAGGGGGGGGCGGGGCAAGAGTTCTGATGTAAACTGGGGGGGGGGCAAGGGCTCTGATGTAAAAGGGGGGGAGCAGGAGCTCTGATGTAAAGGGGGGGGACTGGGAGCTCTGATGTAAAAAGGGGGGAGTACTGGGAGCTTTGATGTAAAGGGGGGGGGTTACTGAGGGCTCTGATGTAAATGGGGGGGGGGGACTGAGAGCTCTGATGTAAAAAGGGGGGGACGGGACAACTGATGTAAAAGGGAGGAGGCCAACAACTCCTACGTAAAAGAGGGAGGCCAAAGACTCTGATGCAAAAGGGGGTGGAACTGAGAACTCTGATGTAAAGATGATGGGGGGGGGGGGTGACAACTTATGACTATTATGTGAATAGGGACCCTGATGTGATGTAGGGACCCCATGTTAGATTGAGGTGTCTTGAGATTCTGCATACTTTTAAAGGGTGCAATGACTAAAAAAGGGTTCAGAAACAAATGATCTAGAAGAGGTTTGGGGGGGGTACTTTTGGGTCAGGTCCGGACATACCCCTTAAGCACAAAACTACAGAAAAACCATCATAAAAGTGCAATAAACACACTGCAGTCACAAAGCTTTTGGATAAATGTTCACAATTATCCATTACTGGTCCTCCGGCGTACACTATATATAGGCGTGCGGTTCCTTCAAGCGCAGGTCTGACGGGTAGACGTCTGGCGCACCATAGACCATTGAGTGTACTCCGTTTTCTCCGTCTCGGCTGGATGTCAGATATTTGCAGATCATTAAAAGGTTCCTCATTATGGATACCGCTTCATCTGCTGAGCAATTCTGCAAAGGACAAACCTCGCAGCGGGGGAGGCGGAATTCACCGTTTTTTTTAGCTTTCGCTATAAATCAGGACTCCTTTGTCACCTCTCTGATACATTGTTACAGTTCTGGAAATGTATGCAAATCTATGAAGACTAGAGGAAGGAAAGCTCTACAATTGGACACTATAGGAACCCTCCTTGGTGGCGGGATGGAGATGAAGGATTTGATAAACTCAGTGCAGGGGAGGGGGAGGCTGAGCAACATGTGGGGGGGGGGGGGGGGGGGTACATGTAACATTTAGATTCAAGGTACCCTCATCTTTTACTATGGCCAAATTTTCAAGTGATGCTCAACCCATTCATGACCAGTAGTCACTAGATGCTGAGACCAGCAGTGAATGTGTACATTGGTTAAAGCCCCCCCCCCCCCCGGGGACACACAGATGTTAGTGTACAGCCACCCATAGACCGCAATTACAAGACGTGGTTGTGTCCGGGTGTGCGCCAGTAGTTGCACAAAGTACAAGCAGAGATGTATGCCCAAAAATTCTGCATTTGGGGCGTACATCTGTACCATCTTGTAACTGCTGCCTATGGGTGGCTGCATGCAACAACTGGGGGTCAGGGACCTCTTTATGGAGGTACTGGACCTGGGCGGGGGTGTTGGGACAGTGACCACCAATGCAGGGGGGGTTAAGAAATTCAATTTCACAGACAGTGAAATGTTAATAGTACCAACGTCAAAGCTGGGGGGGGGGTGATTATTGCAACCACTGACACCAGTTCTGGGGGTGATTATTGCAATCACTGACACCAATGCTGGGGTTTAAGGAATTGAATTTCACAGCCAGTGAAAGGTTAACAGTACCAACAGCAATGCTGAGGGGGTGATC
>CATNWA010005591.1:147500-155000 GCA_951230385.1 Staurois parvus
TGGGAGGAATAGTGCCCCATCGTTGGTGTCAGTGGGGGAGGAATAGTGCCCCATCGTTGGTGTCAGGGGGAGAGGAATAGTGCCCCATCGTTGGTGTCAGTGGGGAGAGGAATAGTGCCCCATCGTTGGTGTCAGTGGGGGGGAGGAATAGTGCCCCCCATCGTTGGTGTCATCGTGGTGGTGGGGGGGAGGAATAGTGCCCCATCGTTGGTGTCAGTGGGGGGGAGGAATAGTGCCCCATCGTTGGTGTCAGTGGGGGGAGGAATAGTGCCCCATCGTTGGTGTGTCAGTGGGGGGAGGAATAGTGCCCCATCGTTGGTGTCAGTGGGGGAGGAATAGTGCCCCATCGTTGGTGTCAGTGGGGGGGAGGAATAGTGCCCCATCGTTGGTGTCAGTGGGGGGGAGGAATAGTGCCCCATCGTTGGTGTCAGTGGGGGGGAGGAATAGTGCCCCCATCGTTGGTGTCAGGGGGGGGAGGAATAGTGCCCCATCGTTGGTGTCAGTGGGGGGGAGGAATAGTGCCCCATCGTTGGTTCAGTGGGGGGGGAGGAATAGTGCCCCATCGTTGGTGTCAGTGGGGGGGGAGGAATAGTGCCCCATCGTTGGTGTCAGTGGGGGGGAGGAATAGTGCCCCATCGTTGGTGTCAGTGGGGGGGGAGGAATAGTGCCCCATCGTTGGTGTCAGTGGGGGGGAGGAATAGTGCCCCATCGTTGGTGTCAGTGGGGGGGGGAGGAATAGTGCCCCATCGTTGGTGTCAGTGGGGGGGAGGAATAGTGCCCCATCGTTGGTGTCAGTGGGGGGGAGGAATAGTGCCCCATCGTTGGTGTCAGTGGGGGGGAGGAATAGTGCCCCATCGTTGGTGTCAGTGGGGGGGAGGAATAGTGCCCCCCATCGTTGGTGTCAGTGGGGGGGAGGAATAGTGCCCCATCGTTGGTGTCAGGGGGGAGGAATAGTGCCCCATCGTTGGTGTGTCAGTGGGGGGGAGGAATAGTGCCCCATCGTTGGTGTCAGTGGGGGGAATAGTGCCCCATCGTTGGTGTCAGTGGGGGGGGAGGAATAGTGCCCCATCGTTGGTGTCAGTGGGGGGGGAGGAATAGTGCCCCATCGTTGGTGTCAGTGGGGGGGGAGGAATAGTGCCCCATCGTTGGTGTCAGGGGGGGGAGGAATAGTGCCCCATCGTTGGTGTCAGTGGGGGGGAGGAATAGTGCCCCATCGTTTGGTGTCAGTAGCGCCCCATCGGGGGAGTGGGGAATAGTGCCCCATCGTTGGTGTCAGTCAGAGGGGGAGGAATAGTGCCCCATCGTTGGTGTCAGTGGGGGAGAGGAATAATAGCGCCCCATCGTTGGTGTCAGTGGGTGGGTCAGTGGGGGAGGAATAGCGCCCCATCGTTGGTGTCAGTGGGGGAGGAATAGCGCCCCATCGTTGGTGTCAGTGGGGGGGGAGGAATAGTGCCCCATCGTTGGTGTCAGTGGGGGGGGAGGAATAGCGCCCCATCGTTGGTGTCAGTGGGGGGGGGAGGAATAGTGCCCCATCGTTGTGTCAGTCAGGGGGAGGAATAGCGCCCCATCGTTTGGTGTCAGTGGGGGAGGAATAGCGCCCCATCGTTGGTGTCAGTGGGGGGGAATAGTAGCGCCCCCATCGTTGGTGTCAGTGGGGGAGGAATAGCGCCCCATCGTTGGTGTCAGTGGGGGGAGGAATAGCGCCCCATCGTTGGTGTCAGTGGGGGGAGGAATAGCGCCCCATCGTTGGTGTCAGTGGGGAGGAGGAATAGCGCCCCATCGTTGGTGTCAGTGGGGGGAGGAATAGCGCCCCATCGTTGGTGTCAGTGGGGGGAGGAATAGCGCCCCATCGTTGGTGTCAGTGGGGGGGGAGGAATAGCGCCCCATCGTTGGTGTCAGTGGGGGGAGGAATAGCGCCCCATCGTTGGTGTCAGTGGGGGGAGGAGTGGGGGAGGAATAGAATAGTGCCCCATCGTTGGTGTCAGTGGGGGAGGAATAGCGCCCCCCATCGTTGGTGTCAGTGGGGGGGAGGAATAGCGCCCCATCGTTGGTGTCAGTGGGGGGGAGGAATAGCGCCCCATCGTTGGTGTCAGTGGGGGGGGAGGAATAGCGCCCCATCGTTGGTGTCAGTGGGGGGAGAGGAATAGCGCCCCATCGTTGGTGTCAGTGGGGGAGGGAATAGCGCCCCATCGTTGGTGTCAGTGGGGGGGGGAGGAGGAATAGCGCCCCATCGTTGGTGTCAGTGGGGGAGGAATAGCGCCCCATCGTTGGTGTCAGTGGGGGGGGAGGAATAGCGCCCCATCGTTGGTGTCAGTGTGGGGGAGGAATAGCGCCCCATCGTTGGTGTCAGTGGGGGGGGAGGAATAGCGCCCCATCGTTGGTGTCAGTGGGGGGGGGGGAGGAATAGCGCCCCATCGTTGGTGTCAGTGGGGGGGGAGGAATAGCGCCCCATCGTTGGTGTCAGGGGGGGGAGGAATAGCGCCCCATCGTTGGTGTCAGTGGGGGGGGAGGAATAGTGCCCCATCGTTGGTGTCAGTGGGGGAGGAATAGCGCCCCATCGTTGGTGTCAGTGGGGGAGGAATAGCGCCCCATCGTTGGTGTCAGTGGGGGAGGAATAGCGCCCCATCGTTGGTGGTGTCAGGGGGGGGAGGAATAGCGCCCCATCGTTGGTGTCAGTGGGGGGAGGAATAGCGCCCCATCGTTGGTGTCAGTGGGGGGGGAGGAATAGCGCCCCATCGTTGGTGTCAGTGGGGGGGAGGAATAGCGCCCCATCGTTGGTGTCAGTGGGGGGGGAGGAATAGCGCCCCATCGTTGGTGTCAGTGGGGGGGGAGGAATAGCGCCCCATCGTTGGTGTCAGTGGGGGGGGAGGAATAGCGCCCCATCGTTGGTGTCAGTGGGGGGAGAGGAATAGCGCCCCATCGTTGGTGTCAGGGGGGGGAGGAATAGCGCCCCATCGTTGGTGTCAGTGGGGGGAGGAATAGCGCCCCCATCGTTGGTGTCAGTGGGGGGAGGAGAATAGTGCCCCATCGTTGTGTCAGTCAGGGAGGAATAGCGCCCCATCGTTGGTGTCAGTGGGGGGGGGAGGGAATAGCGCCCCATCGCGCCCCATCGTATTGGTTCAGTGGGGGGGGAGGAATAGCGCCCCATCGTTGGTGTCAGGGGGGAGGAATAGCGCCCCCCATCGTTGGTGTCAGTGGGGGGAGGAATAGCGCCCCATCGTTGGTGTCAGTGGGGGAGGGAGGAATAGCGCCCCATCGTTGGTGTCAGTCAGTGGGGGGAGGAATAGCGCCCCATCGTTGGTGTCAGTGGGGGGGGAGGAATAGCGCCCCATCGTTGGTGTCAGTGGGGGGAGGAATAGCGCCCCATCGTTTGGGTGTCAGTGGGGGGAGAGGAATAGCGCCCCATCGTTTGGTGTCAGTGGGGGGGGAGGAATAGCGCCCCATCGTTGGTGTCAGTGGGGGGGGAGGAATAGCGCCCCATCGTTGGTGTCAGTGGGGGGGGAGGAATAGCGCCCCATCGTTGGTGTCAGTCAGTGGGGGGGGGAGGAATAGCCCCCATCGTTGGTGTCAGTGGGGGGGGAGGAATAGCGCCCCATCGTTGGTGTCAGTGGGGGGAGGAATAGCGCCCCATCGTTGGTGTCAGTCAGTGGGGGGGGAGGAATAGCGCCCCATCGTTGGTGTCAGTGGGGGGGGGAGGAATAGCGCCCCATCGTTGGTGTCAGTGGGGGGAGGAGGAATAGCGCCCCATCGTTGGTGTCAGTGGGGGAGGAATAGCGCCCCATCGTTGGTGTCAGTGGGGGAGGAGGAATAGCGCCCCATCGTTGGTGTCAGTGGGGGGGGGAGGAATAGCGCCCCATCGTTGGTGTCAGTGGGGGAGGAATAGCGCCCCATCGTTGGTGTCAGTGGGGGGAGGAATAGCGCCCCATCGTTGGTGTCAGTGGGGGGGGGAGGAATAGCGCCCCATCGTTGGTGTCAGTGGGGGGAGGAATAGCGCCCCATCGTTGGTGTCAGTGGGGGGGAGGAATAGCGCCCCATCGTTTGGTGTCAGTGGGGGAGGAATAGCGCCCCATCGTTGGTGTCAGTGGGGGAGGAATAGCGCCCCATCGTTGGTGTCAGGGGGGAGGAATAGCGCCCCCCATCGTTGGTGTCAGTGGGGGAG
This sequence comes from Staurois parvus, assembly GCA_951230385.1. Taxonomy (NCBI): domain Eukaryota; kingdom Metazoa; phylum Chordata; class Amphibia; order Anura; family Ranidae; genus Staurois; species Staurois parvus. The sequence continues at coordinate 151,660 of CATNWA010005591.1, forward strand.
GAATAGCGCCCCATCGTTGGTGTCAGTGGGGGGAGGAATAGTGCCCCATCGTTGGTGTCAGTGGGGGAGGAATAGCGCCCCATCGTTGGTGTCAGTGGGGGAGGAATAGCGCCCCATCGTTGGTGTCAGTGGGGGGGGAGGAATAGCGCCCCATCGTTGGTGTCAGTCAGTGGGGGAGGAATAGCGCCCCATCGTTGGTGTCAGTGGGGGGAGGAATAGCGCCCCCCATCGTTGGTGTCAGTGGGGGAGGAATAGCGCCCCATCGTTGGTGTCAGTGGGGGGAATAGCGCCCCATCGTTGGTGTCAGTGGGGGGGGGGAATAGCGCCCCATCGTTGGTGTCAGTGGGGGGGGAGGAATAGCGCCCCATCGTTGTGGTGTCAGGGGGGAGGAATAGCGCCCCATCGTTGGTGTCAGTGGGGGGGGAGGAATAGCGCCCCATCGTTGGTGTCAGGGGGGAGGAATAGTGCCCCATCGTTGGTGTCAGGGGGGGGAGGAATAGTGCCCCATCGTTGGTGTCAGTGGGGGGAGGAATAGCGCCCCATCGTTGGTGTCAGTGGGGGGAGGAATAGCGCCCCATTGGTGTGGTGGTCAGTGGTGGGGGGAGGAATATAGCGCCCCCATCGTTGCCCCATCGTGTGTCAGGGGGAGGAATAGCGCCCCATCGTTGGTGTCAGTGGGGGGAGGAATAGCGCCCCCATCGTTGGTGTCAGTGGGGGGGGAGGAATAGTGCCCCATCGTTGGTGTCAGTGGGGGGAGGAATAGTGCCCCATCGTTGGGTGTCAGTGGGGGGAATAGGAATAGCGCCCCATCGTTGGTGTCAGTGGGGGGGGAGGAATAGCGCCCCATCGTTGGTGTCAGTGGGGGGGGAGGAATAGCGCCCCATCGTTGGTGTCAGTGGGGGGGGGAGGAATAGCGCCCCATCGTTGGTGTCAGTGGGGGGGGAGGAATAGCGCCCCATCGTTGGTGTCAGTGGGGGGAGGGAATAGCGCCCCCATCGTTGGTGTCAGTGGGGGGGAGGAAAGCGCCCCATCGTTGGTGTCAGTAGGGGGGGGAGAGGAATAGCGCCCCATCGTTGGTGTCAGTGGGGGGGGAGGAATAGCGCCCCATCGTTGGTGTCAGTGGGGGGGAGGAATAGCGCCCCATCGTTGGTGTCAGGGGGGGAGGAATAGCGCCCCATCGTTGGTGTCAGTGGGGGGGGAGGAATAGCGCCCCATCGTTGGTGTCAGTGGGGGGGGAGGAATAGCGCCCCATCGTTGGTGTCAGTGGGGGAGGAATAGCGCCCCATCGTTGGTGTCAGTGGGGAGAGGAATAGTGCCCCATCGTTGGTGTCAGTGGGGGAGGAATAGCGCCCCATCGTTGGTGTCAGGGGGGAGGAATAGCGCCCCATCGTTGGTGTCAGTGGGGAGTCAGTGGGAGGAATAGCGCCCCATCGTTGGTGTCAGGGGGGAGGAATAATAGCGCCCCATCGTTGGTGTCAGTGGGGGAGGGAATAGCGCCCCATCGTTGGTGTCAGTGGGGGGGGGAGGAATAGTGCCCCATCGTTGGTGTCAGTGGGGGGAGGAATAGTGCCCCATCGTTGGTGTCAGTGGGGGAGGAATAGTGCCCCATCGTTGGTGTCAGTGGGGAGAGGAATAGTGCCCCATCGTTGGTGTCAGTGGGGGGAGGAATAGTGCCCCCATCGTTGGTGTCAGTGGGGGAGAGGAATAGTGCCCCATCGTTGGTGTCAGTGGGGAGAGGAATAGTGCCCCATCATCGTTGGTGTCAGTGGGGAGAGGAATAGTGCCCCATCGTTGGTGTCAGTGGGGAGAGGAATAGTGCCCCATCGTTGGTGTCAGTGGGGGAGAGGAATAGTGCCCCATCGTTGGTGTCAGTGGGGGAGAGGAATAGTGCCCCATCGTTGGTGTCAGTGGGGGAGGAATAGTGCCCCATCGTTGGTGTCAGTGGGGGGGGAGAGGAATAGTGCCCCATCGTTGGTGTCAGTGGGGGGGAGGAATAGTGCCCCATCGTTGGTGTCAGTGGGGGGAGGAATAGTGCCCCATCGTTGGTGTCAGTGGGGGGGAGGAATAGTGCCCCATCGTTGGTGTCAGTGGGGGGGAGGAATAGTGCCCCATCGTTGGTGTCAGTGGGGGTCAGTGGGGGGAGGAATAGTGCCCCATCGTTGGTGTCAGTGGGGGGGAGGAATAGTGCCCCATCGTTGGTGTCAGTGGGGGGGAGGAATAGTGCCCCATCGTTGGTGTCAGTGGGGGGGAGGAATAGTGCCCCATCGTTGGTGTCAGTGGGGGGGAGGAATAGTGCCCCCCATCGTTGGTGTCAGTGGGGGGGAGGAATAGTGCCCCATCGTTGGTGTCAGGGGGGAATAGTGCCCCATCGTTGGTGTCAGGGGGAGGAATAGTGCCCCATCGTTTTGGTGTCAGTGGGGGGGAGGAATAGTGCCCCATCGTTGGTGTCAGTGGGAGGAATAGTGCCCCATCGTTGGTGTCAGTGGGAGGAATAGTGCCCTATCGTTGGTGTCAGTGGGAGGAATAGCGCCCCATCATTGGTGTCAGTGGGAGGAATAGCGTGCCCCATCATTGGTGTCAGTGGGAGGAATAGTGCCCCATCATTGGTGTCAGTGGGAGGAATAGTGCCCCATCATTGGTATCAGTGGGAGGAATAGTGCCCCATCATTGGCATCAGTTGGAGGAATAGTGCCCCATCATTGGTGTCAGTGGGAGGAATAGTGCCCCCATCATTGGCATCAGTTGGAGGAATAGTGCCCCATCATTGGTGTCAGTGGGAGGAATAGTGCCCCATCGTTGGTGTCAGTGGGGGGGAGGGAATAGTGCCCCATCGTTGGTGTCAGTGGGGGGGAGGAATAGTGCCCCATCGTTGGTGTCAGTGGGGGGGGGAGGAATAGTGCCCCATCGTTGGTGTCAGTGGGAGGAATAGTGCCCCATCATTGGTGTCAGTGGGAGGAATAGTGCCCCATCATTGGTATCAGTGGGAGGAATAGTGCCCCATCATTGGTGTCAGTGGGAGGAATAGTGCCCCATCATTGGCATCAGTTGGAGGAATAGTGCCCCATCATTGGTGTCAGTGGGAGGAATAGTGCCCCATCATTGGTGTCAGTGGGAGGAATAGTGTCCCATCATTGGTATCAGTGGGAGGAATAGTGCCCCATCATTGGCGTCAGTTGGAGGAATAGTGCCCCATCATTGGTGTCAGTGGGAGGAATAGTGCCCCATCATTGGTGTCAGTGGGAGGAATAGTGCCCCATCATTGGTGTCAGTGGGAGGAATAGTGCCCCATCGTTGGTGTCAGTGGGGGGGGAGGAATAGTGCCCCATCGTTGGTGTCAGTGG
>CATNWA010005591.1:160000-222500 GCA_951230385.1 Staurois parvus
CCCTGCCAGACAGGGATGTGCTGTGTGGCAGAGCTGTTTACATTCCAGGACTGGAAAGACAAATACAAAATCTCTTGGCAGCTTAAACAGCTCCATGTATGTAATTCAGCTGATTGTCCGGAGCTTGCTCCATGTATGTAATTCAGCTGCTTGTCCGGAGTTCCGCTTTAACCTATGTTGTCATGCAATTTGCATTACGTTTTTGGTGGAATTGCATTTAATGTTATAGAAGCAGCATGTTGGACTTTCTATCACACTTATTACAAAGTTATGGTGGAAGCAAGCCCTACCGATTTGATATATTTTCTTGGATTCATTTACTTCACCTGTAGAGGAAAAAGCCGCAGCGTACATTAAAAGGCACTGTATTCCGGAGCAACAAGTTCTACCCTACTGGCTAATTTCTCAGTTTGGAACCCAACACAGAGAAAAAACACCAATGGATTAAGCGGTCTTAAAAATGATTAAATTTAATTTTTATATGCAACTAGTAAACTATTCTGACTTGGAATCTGTCTCCTAATCCCTTGTACAGCAAAGCTCAGACTAGGAGATGGAGAAGCAGCACAAAGAGCCAGTCAGGTTTGCTGAATGCTCATGTGCTGTCAAGAAACACAAAGAGGACTTCCTCAGCCTGTTGCTTCCACTTCAGTGACCAAACACAGGCTGGAGACAAGGAGGTGACCAAACCGTGTTAGCTGCAGCAGAAAAAGAAATCGATAGCCAATCTGGCTGTGCCATTGACATATTTAATGCCCAAATGAAATCTCCCATTAATGCAGAGAGGATGTATTCAGTGATATATGTCACTGTTCTAATGGAGGCATGTAATGAGGGAGGGAGGTATAATATGATAGTGGGGGAAGGTAGATAATGAATAGTGGGGTGGTCCATGGTGGGTAATGAAGGTTGGGTGGGGAGGATGGTGGCAGAGGAAAGTATAATGTACAGTGGTGGGGAAGGCATGTGATGAGGATGGTAATGGTGGGTGGAGTATATATCATGGTGCAAGGAAGCATATAATGATAATGAATGATGGAGGAAGGTGGTTGGATGACGATGATAGTGGGGAGACTGGGGTGGATGATGGCACGGAATACATGTAATGATAATGCTGGGGTCATAAATGATGATGGTGGGGCAAGATGGACGATGATGGCGGGGCAAGATGGATTATGATAGTAGCATGGAGGGAAGGTGGATGACGGGGGAGGGTGATTATGGTAAACAAGGGGGACGCAAGTGATGGTTTGGCGTAGATGGATGATGGTGGTAGGGAAAAAGGATGATGATTATGGCAACAAGAGGGAGGCATAGGATAGTGGTGGTGGGGTGTGTGATGATAGTGGCATGAGGAGGAATGTAATGAGGATGGAGGGGGAAGTTGGATGATGATGTTTTTGACAAGGGTGAGGTGATTATGGCAAAAAGAAGGGGGCTGGTGATAATAATACTTGGGACAGATGGATGATTGTGATGGGGGAGGGGTATATATATCCTTTTTTTGGTAGAATTTTACATACTAAGGGCTGTAAGCAAGGGTTAAAATACACTGTTTAACAAGTAGCTGGAGATTCGGAATGCTGCTCCTATGCATAAGCAGCAGCTTGGGTTTGTAGAGGTCCAACACATTATTCCAATCAACAGCACTCTACCACCCTGAGCAGTGATCAGCGGGGCGGTGGAATGTCGGACCACTGTAAGCCATTTGCACAACTCCAACCAAACATTTTTTTAAGGCCATATCTGGGAAGAAGCCCGTTACTATTAATTATGTCTATCTTCATGTGTGATCATTGAAGGTGAATCTCCCCACTGGGAACCATGAAAGAAATGAAAAACCTTTGTCAAATCAAAAAATTTTTTAATTGAGCTCCACTTTCAGAAATCAAATTATCCAACAAACACTATTTCCAAAGCTCCAATTTCACTGGTTTCATCACCAAGATGGACAAAACGTTATATAGGATAGCCAAAGCGTTATACGAAGGGGATCCAAAAGTCCTTAGCCCAACATGGAAGGAGTTATTTGATCGGGGTGGTGTTTGAATGTCATAGTGTATTATTTTGAATGTGTATCTGCCAAATTTCAAGCGTATAACCTTTGCGTGGGAAGCAATTTACAGAGAAGAGGCCAGGCAAGTTGCTCCTAACTGTCCTACTGAGTGCCATCTTGTTTCTCTGAGTGCCATCACTGACAGAGGGATTGCTAGTGGCTCAAACCTACTAGTTATTACTATTCTAAAGACTGAAAGAACATTTGCAAAGAAGAAGGTTTTGAAGCTATGATGAGGTCATGGATGTTGTGGAGTGGTTTGAGAAATTTTTTTCCCCGGATGGAACGAAAACACATCAGCACTGCCTACAAAAGTGCATCAAAGTTAAAAGCCCAACTCCAGGCAATTTTTAGGAAGATAGGGCGCACCAGCCTAGTGCATTTTTATAACACCATTACGACCAAGCATAATATTAATTCAGTTCAGGTGAATGAACACTGCTCATTCGCAAGGGCATAGTCAAGGAGTTCCAAGGGCAGTACCCTCTTCATCAAAGCTCTGATGAGGAAGACATTGCCCTTAACCACTTCCAGACCGGACACTTTTACCCCCTTCCTGACCAGGGCAATTTTCAGCTTTCAGCGCTATCACACTTTGAATGACAATTGCGCAGTCATGCAACACTGTACCCAAATAATTTTTTACCATTTTTTTGCTACAGATAAAGCTTTATTTTGGTGGTATTTATTCACTGCTGGATTTTTTTTTTTTTTTGCTATGTAAATGAAAAAGTCCAAAAATTTTGAACAAAAGTGTTTTTTTTTATAAAATTTTGCAAATAAATAATATTTCATCATAAATCTTTGCCAAAATGTATTTCGTTATCTTTTTAGTAAAAAAAAAAAAACAAATTAGTTTTATAACCAAAAATTATAATTTTTAAACATTTTTTTTTTACATTTTTAATTTTTTTTATATTATTATTTTTTATTTTTTTACATACCGTCACCCTAGCAGTACAGTATCACCATGGTGACACTGTACTACTTGTGGAGGGTGATGAAGTTTTTTTTTTTTTTTTTTTTTTTTACAATGATTGCTTTTACACCCATATAGGATGTAGAAGCAATCATTTCTCTTTCTCTCTGTGTGCATTCTTGCAGTCATTGAGAAGTACTGAGTGAGCTGTGATTGGTCACAGCTTGTCACATGGTACAAGGCTGTTGTGACTAGCCCTGTACCATGTGACCTCTGTGATCATTCACAGATTTCACACGTAGTAAGCAATGATGTCACAAGTGACATCTTGCTTACTACTTTGCATGTGATCACTGATTGGCCAATCAGTGATCACATGATCGGGACCTCGTACAGAGGTCCCGTCCGACGATCGGTGCTTCACTGTGTCCGGAGGACACAGCGGGCACCGGATCGCGGTGCTGCGCGCTCCCAGGGAGCGCGCACAAGCAGGGTGCGGGGAGGCCGTTCATAAACGGCCACCCGACCCTGCACTGCCACCGTCCGGACGTTTATATGCAACGGCCGGTCGGGAAGTGGTTAAAATGCGTTTCCTATGCCCACACGGATGGGAACCCTTCGTTCACCTAGACTGGACTGATTTTATGCTTTTAGTTGTTCATTTTTGTGAGTATATTGGAGTTTCTATTTCTTTACAACAAAATGGTGTCATGATGATGCACTAGGCTGGTGCTCCTTTCTCTTCTGGTTTTTGTTTCAGCCATTTGTTAAGGATCCCCCTCACCCCTATCTGAACTATTAATTGCAGAGTTCCCCACAGTCAGTTTAATCCCGGATCTGTTGAGATCAGAAGAGGAACACCATTTAAGACCGTCTCCATTGACATATAAACTTGGGGTTTCCATTCAACTTTAGGATCTGGTGTTTGTGTTTTGCTATATTTTTGTTTAAAGGAGCCAGTGTTTAATATTAAAAAAAGCATTTCTGGCTACATATATACACCTCCTGAACAGAGCTGCCCCCACAATGCCACCAGATGTCTTCAGTCATCTGCATTGAAAGAGACATCAATACACCGGGAGGACTTAGGACATACAGTGAGTGTAGGCCGCCCTATATTCATAGTGTTATGAGGCACACAATACAGCACTTTTCATCAACAGGAGGGCCCTGCACATCACATGATTGACCTGAAGACAGAAAAAAAAAAAAAAAGAATACAGCATGGGGTTGAAATGAGGGATAGCACTGAGGAGCAGAGGGCTGAGCCTGAAGTTGGGCTTTCAGCTAAGTAAAACTATGTTGAAAAATCAAAGTGATCCCGAGTCTTTACTTTCTGTGTATGGCTATGGACTTTTAGATCATTCCTTGCATAAAGATTGCTTCATTGGAGAAACCTGCTCAGGCATGCAAGAAAAGAAAAACAGAATTAAGGAATGCAAACTTACCTTTGACTAAAAGACCTAAGATCAGCATTCATACATTTTTCTTATTAATGTTTACTCAACACGGCAGGTGTCAAGCATAAAGAAACTTACTTGTATATTCTTTTCACAGTCTGTCTGGTGATGGAGCATGAGCTCGCTTTCCAAAAGGAACCGCTTGCCGCACTTGTCACAAATCCTCATGCGACTGTGGGTGACGTTCATGTGCTTTTCCAGATACCACCTATTATTGAAAACCCTAGGGCACTTTTTACAAGGGAAGTTCTGCTTCTCCTCAAATTTGGCCTTTTGCCCCAACACATCCTGTCCTTTCTTTTTCCGCCTCCCACTGCTTCCTCGATTTCGGGATGCTTTTGCTCCTTTCCTCAGCTTGGTAGCCTTGTCTGTGCCCGGTGACTTGCTCCCCTCACCAGGAGAGTTTTCATCTTTGGCCATGTCTGCCGATTCATCGTCCTTCTCCTCCTCCTCTTCTTCCTCCTCCTCTTCCTCTTCTTCCTCATGGGGTTCTTCAATATCCTCCTCTTCGCTTGGAAGAATGTCATCATCTTCGTCCTCCAACATATCTAGAAAATCCTCTTCTTCTTCCATTCCACCTTCCTCTTCCTCATTTTCATCATCCCCTTCTTCCTCTGATCCCCGATCATCCCCATCTGACCGGTCTAAGACAGTCACCGGATCTGTTGACCCCTTACCGTCAGTCCCTTTAGAAACATTTAGTGTCTGGTTATTTAAGTTGACTTCTACGATGATCTGTTCTCTGTTGTAGGACTCTTGGCTTTCCATATCTTCCTCTGAGTCGGCTCCTTCAATTTTACAGACCCTACCCCCGCTTCTTTCCTCATCTTTGAAATACTGCTTAGGTGATGTGGCACTGGGCAGATGTCCTTTACTCACACTGTCCTCTACTCGAACAGAGTAGGGGTCATTTCCTTCCCGGGCGTAAATCTTTGTTGAAGGGGCATCAACCTCTTGTTTGATCTCCCTATAGAACTGAGGCTGCATGACCGTGGTGACATCGGTCCTAGTGTCCTCTGTGTCTAAGATGTCGTTGGCCATTGCCAGGTTCAACGACCTGCTGTGGATGAGCTCCTGACATGATGTCACAATTTCGTTCATTTGCAACACAGCAGCAGCATTTAAAACGTCCTGCACATTGCAGCCATTGACTAAGAGCTTAGAGGTGTAAATAAAATTGAGAATCTGCTGGAAGCCTCGAGACGTCAAAGCCTCCAAGGACAGTTCCACCCTTTGAAGTTGCTTGTTCTGGGTGAAGAGAGAATGGAAGAACTGGCTGTAGGCAGCAAGGACACCCTTGTGAGCCGGGAAAGTGCTCTTCTGTTGAACCAGAACAATGTCCACATCGCAGAGGTCGGGCTGAAACAGGCGCTGCTCGTTGAGTCTGTCCATTAAACAGGTGAAGTGGAGAGCCACATCTTCCACCAGAGAATACTCCGTGGAGGGGTAATCCGTTGTCTTCTCGACGATCAACTGTAAAAAGAAAAGAAAGGAGTGTAAGGGTGTATAAAATGAGCAAGATCACATTAGAGCAGATGCCAAACCTACTAAAATCTGACAAAGGTAAATTAAAAGGTGGGAGCCAGGCCACTCCAATAGAATGTCAAGGAATTTGGGATCCCACAGCAATGAATGCAAAATAATTAAATAGTCAGGGTCAACAGAGTTTTCTTTTTAAAAGCAGATTGGCTACCTGGCTCCAGGGATTTGTCCATCCCCGAAGACAAATAATCTCTAAATTGCCTGTTGCATGGAAGGTCCATTCTCTGTTACTGATTTAGTTTGATATTAACAGTGGTATAGATTTCTGGTCGATTCATGCTCCCTAGTAGATAGAAGTTCTTGCCTTTGTTCCTTATATGATGAGGACTATGGCCCCCATTAGACTATAACTCTAAAGATCAGGAGCCTTATACCACCTGTTTTTTATTAGAAGGCAAGCTCTTAACAGCAGAGAACAAATCCCTCACAACTTCTGTATCCTATTAGACTGCAAACTTTGAAAAGGTAACGTCTTTGTGCTTCCTGTAGAAAGCAAGATCTATATAGAACGACCCTTACTAGATGCCATGCTCCAAAGGGACAGGAAACACATGCTTCCTGTTCCTCATTAGATGCTAATCTCCAAACACCAAGGTCCTGCAAAGGGCAGGACCTCATAGTCCATGTACCGTATTACATCGCAAGTTCCAAAGGGCAGGACCTTCATATTTTCTGTACCCCCAAAAGATGAGTTTCAAAGAACAGGGCCCTCATACTTCCTAAACCCAATTGGACGTTTGCTCCCAAGGGCAGGACTCTCCTGTTCTGGTGACAACTCAGAAGGTTGGATTTTCCATTAGTTAAAGTCCTCCAAAGGACAGGATCTCATACTCCCTGCATCCTCCTAGATGTGTTCCAAAGGACAGGACCTGCACACGTTCTGCACTCTAAAAGATGTCAAATTTCAAAAGACAGGGCCCTCATACTTCCTGAACCCTACTGGATGGTAGGGCAGGACAATGCTGCTCTGGTGACAACTCAGAAGGCTGGCTTTTCCATTAGCTGCAGTCCCAGTGACTTGGGTCACCTGGACAAATATACAGTCCAGGGCCTCGTAATTCAATCAAGGACATCAAACCTACTCTCTAATTACCACATCACACTCTATTAATGGGAACGTTTGATGATAATTCATTAAATCTCTGCACTGCTGCCAAAAAAGGTGCCTTGAATGTTTTTGATCTGTTGAGAATACAAAAAAAATCCTCCCACACATTATGAAAGAAGAATTCCAGGTATGGAAATTTTTACAGCTTGGACCAATGCAACTTTGCATATGCCAGATCTGTGGGATCCCTTTAGAAGCTGGAAATCCCTGTATTGGCCACCGCTACTACAGTAATATCCATTAGCCTCCCATGCAGATTGGCTGTCCCGCTGCATTGTAAACACAGGAGATCGGCTGCTTGGCATGGGTGCCAGTCAGAGAACGTTTAGCATTTTCTTAACAAATGCATAGCATTCTCTGATTGGTTGAGGTGGGAAGTGTTACATCACCTGCCCCCATCCAATCAGTGAATGCTTGGTATTCCTTAACAGAATGCAAATCCTTGCCATGGCGCCCTTGCCGAGTGGGTGACCTCCCATTTTTACAATGCCGCAGGGCAGCCGTTAGTCACTGGACCTTGAAGCTAGTGAAGATTACTGGACTACAGGTGTCTACTACAGTGGTTTCCAGAGGGATCCCACAAGTATGCCATATGCAAAGTTACATTGGTCCAAAGCTGGACCAAATGTAGCTAGGTACAAATTTCCAAACATGGAATTCGTCATTAACCTCCCTAGCGGTCTGATTATTTCAGATTTTTGGTGCTGAAAGCGGTACCATTTTTTTGCATGGAAATATGTATTTTTTTTATTGTAGGCTGTAATTTTTAGGAAAAACTCACTGAAATCTGTCCGAACAAGAGTCTAGTAAACATCCCGGGTAGGATAAAATTTGAAACACAAAATCATAAATTATAATTTAATAAATAACCATAAAAATAATATAAAAATAATAAAAAATTTAATTCAATAATGTCATCAAACCAAAAACACTGAAATGTGAAATAGAGCGCCAAGTTCGCACATTGCTGAGCTCAGTCGCAAAATCGTTTTCAGTTTCTGATGACGAATTTCCCCCACGAATCATTATCACTCAATTCTGCAAGTGGTTCTGATTTACTATCGCTGTTCTCTAGCTGATCTAAACCGCTTTTGACCTAAAGGGACACTTTTTGGACGCCATGGACATTTCTCAGTTTCCAGGCAGAAAGAACAGTAAAAATGCAGGCAGGGCGCCGGACAAAGCACTCGGGACAAAATGTATGTGAAATAGGTTGAAACAGCAATGTTTTACTGTGTAAAATGAAAAAAAAAAAAAAAAATGACATTTTTTAAAATTTTTAAATTTCCCGCCGCCCCGACGTCACAGGGACAGGACACAGAAGCCGGATGCCGGCATCGGCCGGAGGAGATGGCCGGGGACGCTGCAGGGGACACATCGTGGGAGCGCAGAGTAAGGTAAGTGAAGAACACATCCCGGAGCAGCGCCGTATGGTATTCCCGAGTGTAGCTCGGGGTTACCGCTTTTGGTACTGAAATGTTACCCCGAGCTACACTCGGGAATACCTCCAAGGAGGTTAAGGAAAACCCTTAGATATGCAGCAAATGGAAATTTAAAATGATTGAATAGATTCAGTAAAAGACTGACAACTGCTAAATGATATTCCCATTGACCTGAAGGAAAATGTCACCGCACTAGGTACAAGCTTGGAATAAGGCATCTTATGATTGTATCATTTTGTGATTACCTTTAGGCTCCATGCACATCTGTGTGTTTCCTAACATACAGTAAATGCGTGAATTGCTGCGTGTTTCGGAAATGCGCATTGCGCTTGCATTGCCATTAAATGTTAATGCAACTCCAAGCGTGGATAGCGGGCATGCATTTGCCTTGCTTTGATCAGAGAGTCGAGACAGTCAGTCTAAGTGATGGTCCTTTCTCTACCTCAGAAGAAGTGCGTGCGCACGAAACGCGTCAGTGGGAGCCTGTGGACGTCGTTGACACTACGCCGCCGGTGCCATGTGGAGGCCCGGCGGCCACCTATAACTTTAAGAGGGTCAGTGGGTCACTTTCACTTGCCACCTGATTATATGTTTTACTTGGTTTTTTGAAATAAATTGAAGTAATATACTACATTATGAGTATCTCTCTGTGTTCTCTGTGAGGGGTCTTTCTCCCAATTTCACAGCCACAGAGTGATTTCAATCCCAGCCCTGGTTCCACTGAAGAGGAATATCCTATCCTGGGAGCTTCCTGACCTGCAGGATTTCGTTTTCCCACAAGAGGGCATTACCGTCATCCATTTCAGCACATATCTATTTTCTGACCAGAGGGAGAGAGGGGAATCTCCAGGATTTCTTACACACATGCATATTTTAAACGCGCTTCTGGTTAGTTTGCATTATTTCCATTGGCACTAGGAATTAATGAGCACCTTTTCAAGACTATTATTGTGTTGATTTGCATGATTTGATCATTTTACAGCGCTGCATTTTTATATGTATAAGTCAGTCTAAGGCGGTCTGCTCTGCCCCTCCAGTGCTCATTGGAGCTCTGGGCTGTGGTGGGGGCAGGAGGAGCTGGCTCAGGCTATTGGCGGATCCCTCAGAGGCTGAGCAAGGTACCAGTCTAGGCTGCTGGGTGGATTCTGACCATATGATTGGGATTTTCCACAAGCCTGGACTGGATGAGCAATGTCAGCAGTCAACGGACTTTAGCCCGCTGTTGGACAAAAATAGATGACAGGAGTGCAGAATCCACTGCACTTCCGTGACCTAAAAGACCTACATGAGAAGAACAGCCAAAAAAGCTTTGGCCATACTTCTCCTTTAATGTCTCCACCCAAAACCAGGCCTCCTGATAACGTCCCGGAATGTAAAGAAACACGCAGGACCTGGATCTTCCTGTCTGCAAGCCATTTAAGCCTTTTAGAAGGCACGCCGACTCTACTGCTGGTTGGAGCGGCAGCGTTAGGAACAGACCTTTGGCAGAGGATTCCGGGGTCGGGCACTGTATATTGCGATTCTTTTGAGGTTTTTTTAAAGATTTTAATAAATGGTAAAAAGCTATGAAGGACTTTCTCTGTGCGACTCCTCTCCTGTATGGGCATGAACAGGGGCGGACTGACCATTTGGAAACTCGGGCACTGCCCGAGAGCCCGTGAGATGCCCCTGCTACCTTTTTCATAGGCTTATTTGAGCTTGGGCAAGGACACAGGGGCCCCATGAGTTGTCAGTCTGCCCCTGGGCATGAGATAACTGGAAATACAGTGACCCTGAGATATTTGCCATACACAGTGGGGCAGTGAGCCAGCATTTCTGACCTACCTCAGGATACACTCAGGTGGCCAACACCAATTGGTGAGTTTGCTCCCAGAAGGGTGTGGGGCACCAAACACACAGAGGTGAAAATGAAGACTTTGTCATGGGGTGGAAAGTCCCGGAGTGTTACACTTTTCTTAAAGGAGGACTCATAGCAATCATTTTTGAATCTCATTATTTACTTTTTTTGGCTCTTATTATTATTATACAGTATTTATAAAGCACCAATAGTTCGCTCAGCGCTGTACATTACAATGGGGGACAGAACATGTGACAGAACAATACCAATACAATACAAAACATGAGGGGATCGAGGGCCCTGCTCTTTTGAGCTTACAATCTAGGAGGGAGGGGATGTTGGCACAGGAGGAGATAGCTGTGGGGGATGGAGTGGTAGGAAGAGTGGAGGAGGTCGGCAAGTTAGCAGGGGGTGGGGTAGGCTTCCCTGAAGAGGTGGGTTTTCAGGGTGCGCCTAAAGGAGAGGAGAGTAATAATCTGATGGGTTGGGGTAGGGAGTTTCAGAGGATGGGTGACACCCTAGAGAAGTCCTGGAGGCGGGCATGGGAGGAGGAGACCAGGGCACTAGAGAGAAGGAGGTCTTGTGAGGAGCGGAGTGTGTGTGTTGGGCAGTACTTGGATATTAGGTCAGTGATGTAGTTCGGGGCAGTATGGTGGACGGCTTTGTACGTCAGTGTTAGGATTTTGAATTTGATCCGTTGCGCAATGGGAAGCCAGTGGAGGGATTGGCAGAGGGGGGGGTGGCGGAGATGGAGCGGTTGGAAAGGTAAATGAGTCTGGCTGCCAAATTCAGGATGGACTGAAGCGGGGATAGCCAGCGGCGAGGCAGGCCAGTGAGGAGGGAGTTGCAGTAGTCGAGTCGTGATATGATGAGGGAGTGGATGAGCTGTTTAGTGGTTTCTGGGGTCTATGCACTTTTAATGGAATGTTTAGCACTTTATATCCATCTATAACTTAGGACAGGGTTTCTCAACCAGGGTACCTCCAGAGGTTGCTAGGGGTTCCTTGTGCAATGAGCAATTTTTGCCTCTCAGGTAAGTTCCCACTGACACCATTGATCTTTTTAGCTACATGTAAAGGGGGGGGGGGGGTAATTGTTCCCAATGACCACCAGTGTAAGGCTCCATGCACATGGGATGTTTTAATAACGCTGGTAAGGTTAGGTGTGTAAAGTCACATTAAAAATGTGCATTTTTTAGCGTTTTTGTATTAGCGTTTTGCTAGCGTTTTTTTAGAGGTTTTTTTTTTGGTAAAATAAAAGTCCAAACACTGGTTTTCTGCGATTTACAGCATTTTTTCAGCGTTCGAGCATTTTTACAGCTACAAAACTCCTCTAGAAACCCACTAGTTCTGGGGGGTTTTTTTCAGCCAAAAAATATCTATTTCATTCTATGTGTGCATGGACACCTAGGATAACATGCTGGGGGAGTTTACTGGCTGTAGAAGAAAATGTCAAAAGCCAAAAACAGCTTCTGTAAAAACGTCCCGTGTGCACGAGGACCAAGGAGCATTCTTCCCATTGACCATCACACTAATGTATCATGAATTGTAGATGAAGTCATTTTTAGCGGGGGTTCCCTGAGACCGGAAAGTTATGTCAAGGGTTCCTCTGCGTTGAAATGGTTGAGAAAGCCTGACTTAGGATTTACCCCCGGTTCACATCTCTGCGACCGTGCGGGCCGCATTTTGCATGGGCACGAGAGCCCATTCATTTGAATGGACTCCCGTGCCCGTGACACGCAGAGAAGAAGTCCCTGAGCACTCAGGGAGGCTTTGTGCTGCATACATTTGCATACTACAGTACAGGGGCGGACTGACAACTCATGGGGCCCCCGGGCAATAGGGGATCATGGGGCCCCTGTGTCCTTGCCCAAACTCAAAAAAGCCTATGAAAAAGGTACCAGGGGCATCTCATGGGGCCCCCTACTAACCCCGGGCCCTCGGGCAGTGCCCGAGTTTCCAAATGGTCAGTCCGCCCCATCTACAGTATATACCTATTGGCGAAGGCTTTTGGATTTGAATGTGTGTTCATATTTTTACCTATATTTACTCATTAATAAAATCGTTCATAATTTTGACATACTACACCATGGGCACCATTTTTTTTTCTCCGTACCGAGCATTTAATCCCCCAGGACCCAAGGTGACCATCCCAAGGCCCAGAGGAAAGTGATCCATTGCTGACCCCCACCGCAGCCTATCCTTTAAGGCAGTGGTTCTCAACCTTCCTAATGCCGCGACCCTTTAATACAGTTCCTCATGTTGTGGTGACCCCCAACCATAAAATTATTTACCCAGAAATTATAATTCATGAAGTGTCGTTTTACCTCCAATACTGCTGCTTTCAACACAGTAGCTGCTTTTAACAGAGTAGCTGCTTTCAACACAGCAGCTGCTTTCTACACAGTAGCTGCTCTTTACACATCGGAAATATGTGTTTTCTGATGGTCTTAGGGGACCCCTGTGAAAGGATCATTCGACCTCCAAAGGGGTCGCGACCCACAGGTTGAGAACCACTGCTTTAAGGAGACGTCATCTCACTGCCCACACCCAGGGAAGGGTCTACCCATTCTGAGCTGCATCCTTTCCAGGACAGAGGGGACCTCTGGTGTAATTGATCTGATTATTGCGCTTATAAATTGCGCATCTAGTGAGTGCGTAATTTTACTATTCTCCTGCACGTCACCGAATTATATGCCTCACTGGGATTACTAGAGTCACCATCCTGATCATATCTCCACTTACTCATATTTGAACTTTTATTGCATATTATTTGGACATTATATATTAAGTGTCCCTACAATTTTAAAGTTTTATAACTTGAGCCTCAGGTGTTTATGTATGCATTTATTTATACCTTTTATTTATATATAATTTTTTAGCGCTGCACTACGTCTTATAGCTTTTTTTTTGTTTTTTTAATTCTAATTTTTAAATATTTTTATTGGCCATGCTAATCTCTATAATCGCTCCAATTTAATTTCCATACTGCATGGTCACCCGGTAACACAGGCTTTGGATCGAGACAAGTGACATTTCATCACACATTTAGAATGGTCCACGGTTGTCACCATCAAGAACCGTGCCTTGATAAATGCCATGCAGGCTGCACAGAAGCTGCAGGAGATCAGCTGCACTGGGGTGGAACAAAAAGGATGAAAAAAAGCAAAAAGTGTTTCATGAAAAAGAAAAAAAAAAAAAAAAAAAAAAAAAAAAAAAAAAAAAAGGTCTTTGGTTTAGATGCTCAGAGCTCTAAGCCAACAAAACGTCGTTCAGTTCGGGTTTACATCTACTTTAAGATGAGATCCTTCCACCTCCAAACATGGGCACACCGTAGAAGATCGTAGAGTAAGAGTCAGTTCTGCGTTTCAGTAGGCCAATAATGAGATCCGCACCAAGAGCCAGCTGGAATTGCAAACGATTAAGAGGCCTGGAGAAGCTCCGTCATCTTCATATGTGACCCCGCGCTCCTTCCTGCCCACCCGCAGCGAGAGGAGGGGACCGCAGGCGTCCCACAGAGTACGAGCGCCAGCAGGGGGTCAGCGGGATTTAATTACCATTTCTAGAATCCAGAACGTACAATGAGCATAGATCACCACTACACCATAAACAAGGCCGGAAGTTATGAAATCATTCCCCACAATAGCACGGACTTCATTTTATGATGAACCCAGTATATTGTCACATTACAGAGAATAAACTCATGTACGTGACTCCATATTTTTGCTGAATTGCACAACTACAGTTCTTAAACATACATGTAATTTACCCTCCAGACCAGTGGTCTCCAAACTATGGCTCTTTGCTTGTCTTTAAAATTACTATTCCTCCCACTGACACCAACGATGGGGCACTATTCCTCCCACTGACACCAACGATGGGGCACTATTCCTCCCACTGACACCAACGATGGGGCACTATTCCTCCCACTGACACCAACGATGGGGCACTATTCCTCCCACTGACACCAACGATGGGGCACTATTCCTCCACTGACACCAATGATGGGGCACTATTTCTCCACTGACACCAATGATGGGGCACTATTCCTCCCACTGATACCAATGATGGGACACTATTCCTCCCACTGATACCAATGATGGGGCACTATTCCTCCCACTGATACCAATGATGGGGACACTATTCCTCCCACTGACACTAATGATGGGGCATTATTCCTCCCACTGACACCAATGATGGGGCACCATTCCTCCCACGGACACCAACGATGGGGCATTAATCCTCCCACTAAAACCAACGATGGGGCACCATTTCTCCCACTAAAACCAACGATGGGGCACCATTTCTCCCACTAAAACCAACGATGGGGCACCATTTCTCCCACTAAAACCAACGGTGGGGCACCATTTCTCCCACTAAAACCAACGATGGGGCACCATTTTTCTCCCACTAAAACCAACGGTGGGGCACCATTTCTCCCACTAAAACCAACGATGGGGCACCATTTTCTCCCACCAATACCAATGATGGGGCACCATTTCTCCCACCAATACCAATGATGGGGCACCATTTCTCCCACTAAAACCAACGATGGGGCACCATTCCTCCACATGGACACCAACGATGGGGTATTCCCCTAAAACCAATTACCATTTCCCACTAAAACCAATGATGGGGAACCATTCCTCCCACTGACACCAATGATGGGGCACCATTTCTTCCCACTAAAACCATTCCATTCTTCCCACTAAAACCAATGAAGGATACCATTATTCCCACTAAAACCAATGAAGGGATTCCATTCTTCCCACTGACATATATGATGGGGCAGGTTGAGCGTTGAGGAGTGCACACCATCAAAAGTTCATAATACATGAGAAATAGTTCAATTTTCAATGACCAAGGAAAAAAACCCGCGTTTCGGGAGAAGAGGCCCCTCCTTCCTCAAGGCTATTATACAAAAAGACGATAAAGCATGCCATAAAAATCTCTTCTGAGCCCCACCCCCCAAAAATATGCATTGTATTTGTGCATACTAGCTACCGATGCCACCAACTGAATGTTAGCCATTCCAGTGATATCGGCTGCCCCCCAACTGCGAAAAATACACGCGATTGCGGCACTAGGGCAGGTTTCAAGCAGAGGGTGAGGAGGCAGTACAAAGCCACCTCGCTGCCTGGCAAATATGCTCTGAATGCGGAAAACTCATAAGAATGAACCCTTAAGGGCCCTTTAATACCCAACGCAGTTGGCTGCATTTTGGACTGCACTCCAACTGCATAGACAGTCTAAAATCCAGGTTATCCTATGGGCAAAGTTCACACCATTGCAGTGCAGAAATGTACAGCATGCTCCATTTGTCTGCACCGCAACCAGTGTTAAGTGGTTTGGCTTGTCCATGCTAGAGAGCTTGTGCTTTTGAAAAACAGACTTGCTGGCTGAATAATAAAGAGAAGAAAGAGAGAGAGAAAGCAAGTGAGAGAGAGAGAAAGCAAGCGAGGAGAGAGAGAGAGAGAGAGAGAGAGAGAGAGAAAGCAAGTGAGAGAGAGAGAAAAAGCGAGCGGAGAAAGAGAAAGCAAAAGCAGGGAGAAAAGCGAAAGCGGGGAAAGACAAACCGAGAAAATGAAAGAGAGAAAGCGAGAAAGCGAAAGCGAGAGAAAATGACAGAGAGAGAAAGCAAGAAAAAATGAAAGCGAGAAAGCGAAAGCGAGAGAAAATGAAAGCGAGAAAGCGAAAGCGAGAGAAAATGAAAGCGGAAAGGGGAAAGTGAGAGAAAATGAGAGAGAAAGCGAGAAAGCGAAAGCGAGAGAAAATGAAAAGAGAGAGAAAGCGAGGAAAATGAAAGAGTGAAAGCGAGGGGAGAAAGCAAAAGGAGAAAGCGAAAGGGGGAGAGAAAATGAAAGAGAAAGGGGGAAAGCGAAAGCGGGAGAAAATGAAAGCGGAAAGCGAAAACGAGAGAAAATGAAAGCGAGGAAAGCGAAAGCGAGAGAAAATGAAAGGGGAGAAAGGGGGGAAAGCGGGAGAAGGGGGGGGCGGGAGAAAGGCGGAAAGGGAAGCGAGAGAAAATGGGAGAGAGGGGGCGGGGGAAAGCGGAAAGCGAGAGAAAATGAAAGAGGGGAGAAAGCGGGGGGGGGGAGAGAAAGGAGAGAAATGAAAAAGGGAGGGGAAAATGAAAGCGAGGGGGGGGGGCGGAAAGCGAGAGAAAATGAAAGCGTGAAAGCGAGAGAAAATGAAAGCGGGGAAAGCGAAAGAAAATGAAAGGGGAGCGGGGGGGCGAGAGAAAATGAAAGCGAGAAAGCGAAAGCAAGAGAAAATGAAAGGGGAGGGAAAGGGAGAGAAAATGGGGGGGAGGGAAATGAAAAGGGGGGGGAAAGGAGAAAGGGAGAGGGGAAAGCGAGGGGGGGGGGAAAGGAGAGAAAGGGGAGAAAGAGGGGGGAGAAAGCGGGGGAGGAGAGGGGGGAAGGGGAGAAAGAGGGAAAGCGAGGGGGGGGGGGAAGGGGAGGGAAGAGGGGGGGGGAGAAAGAGGGGGGGAGAGGGGGGGAGAGGGGAGAGAGAAAAGGGAAGGGTGGAGGGGGGGGGGGGGGGGGGAGGGGGGGGAGCAAAAGGGGGGGGGAAAGGGGGGGGGAGGGCAAAAAGGGGGGGCGGGGGAAAAAGGGAAAGCGGGGAGGGAAGGGGGAAAAGGGGGGGGGGGGGGGGGGAGGGGGGGGAAAGCAAAAGGGAAAAAGGGAAAGGGGAGAAAGAGGGGGGGGGGGGGGGGAAAAAGAGGGCGAAAAAGAGGGGGGGGGGAAAAGAGGGGGAAAAAGAGAAAGGGGGGAAGGGGGGGGGGAAAAGGAAAGGGGGGAGAGAAAGGGGGGGAAAGCGAGGGAGAAAGGGGAGGAAAAAGCGAAGGGAAAGAGCGAAAAAGCAAAAGAGAAAAGGGAGAAAGCAAAAGGGAAAAGGGGGGAAAAAAAGGGGGGGGGGGGGGGAGAGGGGGGAGAAAGAGGGGGAAAAAGAGAAAGCGGGAGGGAGAGGGGGGGGGGGGGGGAGAAAGGGGGAAAAGGGAGGAAAGGGAAAGCAAAAGGGGGAGGGGCGGGGGGGGGGGGGGATGGGGGGGGGAAGGAAAACGGGGGGAGAAAGCGAAAAGGGGGGGGGGAGGGGGGGGGGGGGGGGAAAGGGGGGGGGGGGGGGGGGGGAGGAAAGGGGGAAAAGAGAAAAGAGAAAGGGGGGGGGGAGGGGGGGGGGGGGGGGGGGGGGGGGGGGGGGGGGGAAAAGGGGAGGGGGAAGGGGAGGGGAAAAACAAAAAAGAGGGGGGGGGAAAGGGGAAAAAAAGAGAGCGAAAAAAGAGGGGGAGAGGGGGGGGGGAGAGAAAACGAAAAAGGAGAAAACGAAAAAGAGGGAAAACGGGGGAGGAGGGAAAAAAAGAGGGGGGGGGAAAAAAGAGAGAAAACAAAAAAAGAGAGAAAGGGAAAGCGGGCGAGGGGGGGGGCAGGGGGAGAAAGGGAAAGCAGAAGCGAGAAAGAAGAGGCGAGAGAGAGAGGGAAAGGAGGGAGGAAGAGAGAGAGGGGGGGGAAGCGAGAAAGCAGAAGCGAGAAAGAGAAGGGGGAGGGGAGGAGAGAAAGGGGAAGCGAGAAAGAGAGAAAGCGGGGGAGAGAGGGGCGGAAAGAGGGGGAAAGGGGGGGGAGAGGGGAAAGCGAAAAGGGGAGAAAGCGAAAGAGAGAGAGAAAGCGAAAGAGAGAGGGGCGAAGGGGAGAGAAAAGCGGGGAAAGAGAGGGAAGAGAAAGAAAGGGGAAAGGGAAAGAAAGCGGGGAGGGAGGGGGGGAAAGGGAGAGAGGGAGGAAAGGAAAGAGAGAAAAGAGGGGGAAAGGGAGAAAGAGAAAGCAAAAGCGAGAAAGGCAAAAGGGGAAAGAGAAAGCAAAAGGAGAAAGAGAAAGGCGAGAAAGAGAAAGCAAAAAGCGAGAAAGAGAAAGCAAAAGCGAGAGCGAGAAAGCGAGGGGGGGAGAGGGCGGGGAAAGAGAGAGAAAGGGCGAGAAAGTGAAAGCGAAAGCGAGAAAGTGAAAGCAAAAGCGGGAAAGCAAAAGCAAAAGCAAGAGAAAGAGAGAAAGCGGAAAGAAAGAAAAAAAAGCAAGAAAAGAGGGGCGAGGGGAGAGAAAAAGAAAGAGAAAGCGACAGGGGAAAGAAAGGAAAGAGCGGGAAAGCGGGGGGAGCGGGGGGAAAGCGAAAGAGGGGGGCGAGAAAGCGAAAGGCGAGGGGGGGGGCGAGAAAGCGAAAAGGGGGGCGGCGGGGAGGAAAGCGAAAGAGAGCATGAGAAAGCGAGGAGAGAGAGCGAGAGAGAGCGCGAGAAAAGAGAGAGAGAGCAAGAGAGAAAAGGGGAGAATAGAGTAAGAGACCAGAGAGAGAGAAAGGCATAGAGAGTGAGAGAAAAAAGCGAGAGAACGAAAGAGAAAGGAAAAAGGAGAGAGGAAGAAAGAGGGAAAAAAAAAAAAGGAGAGAAAGAAAAAGAAAGAGAACTAATGCAGCCATTACATCTAAAGCCTAGTACAATCAGAAAATCGTATGAAAAAGTACCACTTTGCGAAGCGATCGTACGATAATCTGATCATTAGTACACAGCTTTCATCCTAGATTACTGGAAGGAACACGCACATTTTCCCATGACACCAGATCGCAGGATTTTCATTTAAGCAGTACAGTTTTTATCCAATAATAAAATACATGACATCACTTCCGAGTTTTTATTCTGCCGTACGAGAATTTTCGTAACCTCCTCACTTTTGATATTTGCCCTCGCAGGTATTTGTTTGCCCTCGCAGGTATTTGTTTGCCCTCACAGGTATTCGTTTGCTATCACAGAGATCACAGCCCTCCCCCTGACAACACCTTCATCTGCTTTTCTCTCCAGAAGGCCGGTGCCATCTTTATTCAGGCATCATCCAGGGTCACCATCTACTTCCTGGGCCGGGAGGCCTGCTCAGAGATGACACCATCATGTAGTTCCTGGCTCAGTACATCTGGCAGTAGCACGCTACTTCTGTCTCTAATTAGTAAACTGCTGCATGGCCACTTGCTCTTCCCTTGGGGGACAGAGAACGCTTTTAAAGCATAATTTCATGGATCATCTATATATGGAATCTACAGAGTTACTGGGTGTCACAGTTCCCTCCAGGAGAGCCGCAGAGACCCCCTCCTTCCCCTACAGAAACAAGTCCTCGCACCGTGCTAATGAGCCGCCTTTCCCCAACTCCCGGTCATTGGGTCAGGAATAGAAGAAGAGGCCATTCATCACTATGAGAGCAAAGAGACCCGGGAGCAAAGCCTGCTGGGAATCCTCATTAGCGCGTTCAGAGAAATCTGTGCATTTAAAGTGGACCGGTCACGTACACCCGGAAATATCTGGGGAGGCGCAGCATATCATCAGCCCTGATATTCTACAGCTGCTTAGAGCTGCAACCTTACTTATTACGGGGGAAGAAAATCCGTGCGTAGAATATTCAAAATCTATTTTTTACCCAGCACACACCATTATAAATTATTACCTATAGTGAGAACTTCTACAATGATACAAGAATTTCCCGTACATAAATGCTGCAGGTTGTGTACAGCCCTTCCTTCCTAAAACCACCTTTCGGAAGTCCCCGGCCTTCTTTTCTGGGTGGCGTCACGCGCAGAGGCTGAAGGATGTGTTACAATGCCCATACATGTCAATGACCACGATTGCAAGTGGACGCAGCCGCAGGGGAGCGGCATTACCCAGATTTCCATAACTGATGATTTAGTGTGAATGCTCAAGAGGCTCAAAAAGTCTTCACACCCCTTGAAATTTTCCACATTTTATCCTGTTACAACCAAAACCGTCAATGTATTTTATTGGGATTTTATGTGATAGACCAACACAAAGTGACACATAACTGTGAAGTGGAAGGAAAATGAGAAATGGTTTTCAACATTTTTATTACAAATAAATATGTGAAAAGTTTGTATTCAAACCCCTTTACTCTGATACCACTAACTAAAATCTAGTGGAGCAAATTGCCTTCAGAAGTCACCTAATTAGTAAATAGAGTCCACCTGTGTGTCATGTGATCTCAGTATAAATACAGCTGTTCTGTGAAGCCCTCAGAGGTTTGTTAAGAAACATTAGTGAACAGACAGCATCATGAAGGCCAAGGAACACACCAGAGAGGTCAGGGATAAAGTTGTGAAGAAGTTTAAAGCAGGGTTAGGTTATAAAAGAATGTCCCAAGCTTTGAACATTTCACGGAACACTGTTCAATCCATCATCCGAAAATGGAAAGTGTATGGACAACTGCAAACCTACCAAGACATGGTCGTCCACCTAAACTGACAGGCCCCGGGCAAGGAGAGCATTCATCAGAGAAGCAGCGAAGAGGCCCATGGGAACTCTGGAGGAGCTGCAGAGATCCACAGCTCAGGTGGGAGAATCTGTCCACAGGACAACTATTAGTCGTGCACTCCGCAAATCTGGCCTTTATGGAAGAGTGACAAGAAGAAGCCATTGTTGGAAGAAAGCCATTAGATGTCCTGTTTGTAGTTTGGGAGAAGCCATGTGGGGGACACAGCAAACATGTGGAAGAAGGGGCTCTGGTCAGATGAGACCAAAATGGAACTTTTTGGCCTAAAAGCAAAACACTATGTGTGGCAAAAAACTAACACTACACATTACTCTGAACACACCACCCCCACTGTGAAACATGGTGGTGGCAGCATCATGTGGTGGGGATGCTTTTCTTCAGCAGGGACAGGGAAGCTGGTCAGAGTTGATGGGAAGATGGATGGAGCCAAATACAGGGCAATCTTAGAAGAAAGCTTTGATACCAGGGCGGAGGTTCCCCTTCCAGCAGGACAATGACCCGAAACATCCAGCCAGACCTACAATGGAATGGTTCCTATCAAAGCATCTTCATGTGTTAGAATGGCCCAGTCACAGTCCAGACCCAAATCCAATGGAGAATCTGTGGCAAGACTTGAAAATTGCTGTTCCCAGACGTTCTCGATCCAATCTGACAGCTTGAGCGATTCTGCGAAGAAGAATAGGCAGAAATGTCCCTCTCTGGATGTGCAAAGAGACATCCCCAAAAAGACTTGCAGCTGGAATTGCAGGGAAAGGGGGTCCTACAAAGTGTTGACTCCGGGGGGCCGAATACAAATGTACACCACACTTTTCACAGATTTATTGGTCACAAATGTTGGAAACCATTTCTCATTTTCCTTCCACTTCATAATTATGTGCCACTTTGTGTTGGTCTATCACATCCAATCCCAATAAATACATTGTAACATGACAACACGGGGGGGGGGGGAATACATTGCAACATGACAACATGGGGGACATTTCAGGGGGAGGGGGGGGGATACATTGCAACATGACAACATGGGGGACATTTCAGGGGGGGGGGGGGAATACACTGTAACATGACAACATGGGGGGACATTTCAGGGGGGAGAAGAATACATTGTAACATGACAACATGGGGGACATTTCAGGGGGGAGGGGAATACATTGTAACATGACAACATGGGGGACATTTCAGGGGGGAGGGGAGGGGGAATACATTGTAACATGACAACATGGGGGACATTTCAGGGGGGGGGGGATACATTGTAACATAAAAACATGGGGGACATTTCAGGGGGGAGGGGGGATACATTGTAACATGACAACATGGGGGGCATTTCACAGGGGAGATACATTGTAACATGACAACATGGGGGGGGGGGAGGGGGAATACATTGTAACATGACAACATGGGGGGCAATTGAGGGGGAGGAGGAATACATTGTAACATGACAACATTTCAAGGGAGTTGATACATTGTAACATGACAACATGGGGGACATTTCAGGGGAGGGGATACATTGTAACATGACAACATGGGGGACATTTCAGGGGAGGGGATACATTGTAACATGACAACATGGGGGACATTTCAGGGGAGGGGATACATTGTAACATGACAACATGGGGGACATTTCAGGGGAGGGGATACATTGTAACATGACAACATGGGGGACATTTCAGGGGAGGGGATACATTGTAACATGACAACATGGGGGACATTTCAGGGGAGGGGATACATTGTAACATGACAACATGGGGGGTATTTCAGGGGAGGGGATACATTGTAACATGACAACATGGGGGATATTTCAAAAGGGATGAAGACTTTTTCACGGCACTGTACCTTAACCTATGAAGTCGATCTCTCACTACTGAGAGATTAGTGACTAGTAAGAATTCGTTTGTCGCACTGTAAGGACACTTACCTGTGCAGGGATCCAGCTATGTCCTCCCCCGAGCAGATTCTTCAATCGGCTTCGGGTCCAGGCGCCGGCATCTTCAGTATGGAAAACCAGCAGTGAAGCCATGCAGCTCTACAGCCGGTTTCCTTCTGCACGTGCGTGAAGCGTGTTGTGCTTTGTGAATGGTCCCGCAGCCTTCTGGGGTCTATTAAGTGCCCCAGAAAGCTGCGGGGGAAGGAGGGGAGCCGAACAAGTGGAGCTTCCCCTCCTAAGTGAAGTTCCGCTTTAAGGGAGCAATAAAGCCACAGCTCAACCATTTACTTTTAGCACCCATCCCCAGCAAATGTGAGGGAGGTCTTATAATGTAACTAACCCCTAAAAATACTCACCTCCACCTCCAGCTATGCAGCGGTCACATCCCTCACCAGCCGCTGTCCCCTTTATCTTTAGCTACTTCTGGGGGTTTTCGGGGGGCCTTGCTTGGCCAGCACAGGAAGTCAGTCATTCCAGCCCAGCCAGTGCCAAATGCACAAATGTACACAGTCAATAGGAGCCTGCAAGCCGGCAGGTGTGTTATGGCACAAGACACGTAGTACGTCTCTCCTGCAGTAAAGAGCTGCCTGCACGCAGTTTAGGAAATAAAGAGTACCTCCACGTTTGTTGAGAGAAAAGAAAAAAAAAAAAAAAACTTTCTCGGTTCAGAATTTTCTTTTCGGTGCACCACTAGCTGATATCAAATACCACCAAAACAAAGCTCTATTTGTGTGAAAAAAGTCTAAAAAAAAAAAAAAAAAAAAAAAAAAGCATAAATTAAAAACAATAAAGTCTAAAATTAAAAAAAAAAAAAAGTATAAATTTAAAAAAAAAAAAGTCTAAAATTAAAAAAAAATTAAAAAAAGTATAAATAAAAAAAAAATCCTCTACTCATCTGCACATGAATAAGCGATTGCCACAATATCCACTCAGATAGTCTGGTCTAGATAAATGGTTGCTGATCTCTGAAATCTGAGACTCCCATTCCCTGAGGATGCAATTAGTAGCGGGAAACACAATTACCAGCAGGCTCCACCCACTGAGTCACCTTGCCTCCTGATAGGTGACCTCTAAGGATGACCATTGCATGCAGTAGGACATCGTCACAGTGGCTAGATGTACATAGGAAAGGTGTTTGTAGCAGTCACCCCCCCCTCACCCCCCCCCCCCCTCTCCTATTTCAGCAGTCAGTGCAGACGCTCCCGCTGTCAGCCTAGCAGCCCTTTAGGTATGGGGTGACACCTAGCACAGGGACAGTATATTTGTCACAGACAGTCTGTGCTGCCCACTGCTGTACACATGGTAAAGCTTTCACAATAACCAGATTCACCAATGTGAGGCTTCCATTTCTCCCCCCCCCCCCCCCCCCCCCCCCCCCCCGGGGTTCTCCTTTAAATCTCCAGAGAAGGGATCAGAAGAGCTCCGCGTTCAGCAAGGTGCAGCGAATCCTCCACACAGCGGCGGTTTAATCATTCAGAAACATTCCTCACTAAAAAGTCCTTGACCGGCGGGGTCATTCCGCATCACCGCTCCCGTATTATATAATGATGCAGGACAATAAACACAAAGCCAGCTCCAAATAATCAGGAGAGATCAGCGCCGGCGCGTATGCACGCAGGGAGACAAAAGCAAGAGATTTCTGGAAAGAAAAAGAAAAAAAAAAAAAAAAAGGCTCGCCAACCTCCCGGGCTTCTAGAACTAAAATTAGATGCCGGGCAGGTCCATCGTTTATAAGAACCGCCAGCTGCAGGAACAGCTGCGTGGCTATTGGAGGAATCCTCAACGGCCGCAAAAAGGATAGAAAATTTATTTATATTTTGTACACACCAGATGCTTTTGGAAACCAAGATATTACCTTGTAAAAGTAGCAGTGACATCAGCACAGGCAGACAGTTGTGGGTGGGGGCCAGTAGGCTCCACCCACTACAGGATGCCTGCAGAAAACTAGGAGGGGGCGGAGACAAGACCGGTCACTCTGCACAAGGAGAGAGAGCAGCAGTGAGCGGTCTTTATTACAGGAAGTCTTGCACTGGATTACTGCACTTTTCCTGAAGTTCAGATGTAAAGTGCATGTAAAACCCAACAAAGAACATCTCTTCTTCATCTGTACCACTGAAACAGTTTTATTAGGTCCGTTTTATGACACACACAACCCCCCCCCCCCAAAAAAAAAAAAACAACAACAAAAAACACACAAAAACAGAAAAAAAAACCAACAAAAAAACAAAAAATAAACAAATTACAAAAAAATAAAAAAATACAAAAACACAAACAAAAAATACAAAAAAGAACAAACAACAACACTCGATCCTGCCAGAACTTGTGAGCCGAAAACCTCCTGTGCTCGCTGCCTCTGCTGACTTTCTTAGCATGATTTCCAACCGAGGACTACAAAACAGATCCTCCGTATGTTATGGCGATGGAGGAGGGCTGTGTTCTGTAGTTCTACTTCCTGTCCTGGGGTGACGATACAGCTCCTCAGGAGATACAGTGCAGAGAGTGAGCATGGTCACCCAAGGACTGGAATCCAGTCTCTCTTTGCCAGCTCTGTCCGGCTTGGAAGATTCTCCCAGGAAGTGAGAGGAAATCTCCAAAGTGAAGACAAATTCCCTCTCGTTACCAGAACAGGTGAACCCATTGAAGGATTTCCCCTCACTTCTTGTTCCTGTGGCATTTGTAACATTTTGGATTTCCAGTCGTTTTTGGTCACATGGACAATGGTCACCAGGACAAATCGAGTGAAAGAACCCCCCAATGGGGACACAGCAATAAAAAGCTCATGGGGGGTTCCAACTCCTCCAAATGCAATCTACAACATAAAAAAAAAAAAAAGATAGCTTTGGCTTTAGATACATTTTAAAAGCACTTAACAAAAAAAATTTCAACATGCACCCAAACTCAGAGAGGAACCCCTGAAAAAATGTCAGGTCTTGAACAAATTATTAGATCCCGCTGTGGTACTGTATTCTGACAGCAGGAAGACACCACCAGAACACACTGATCAACACTGCAGGCTATAGCCAGCGGTGCTGATCAAGTGGGGAAAATCCAGCAGGGCCTACCGAACCAGATGAATTTGATCCATGTATTACTTAACATCGTTGGTCAGTAAAACAAAACTTTACTCTTTACGTTGGTCAAGTCAAACGCTTCCCCTGCTCCCGCCTACGCTGGCCCGCCAAGGCAGCCGCTCCCGCCTACGCTGGCCGCCAAGGCAAATGCACCCGCCTACGCTGGCGGCCAAGGCAAATGCACAAGGGAAATGCACCCGCCTATGCTGGCGGCCAAGGCAAATGCACCCGCCTATGCTGGCGGCCAAGGCAAATGCACCCGCCTACGCTGGCGGCCAAGGCAAATGCACCCACCTACGCTGGCGGCAAAGGAAAATGCACCCTCCTACGCTGGTGGCCAAGGCAACTGCTCCCGCCTATGCTGGCGGCCAAGGCAACCGCTCTTGCCTACGCTGGCCGCCAAGGCAACAGCTCCAGTCTACTGGCCGCCAAGGAAAATGCACCCGCCTACGCTGGCGCCAAGGCAACTGCTCCCGCCTACGCTGGCGCCAAGGCAACTGCTCCCGCCTACGCTGGCGCCAAGGCAAACTGCTCCCGCCTACGCTGGCGGCCAAGGCAAATGCACTCGCCTACGCTGGCGGCCAAGGCAACAGCTCCCCCCTACGCTGGCGGCCAAGGCAACTGCTCACCCCTACGCTGGCGGCCAAGGCAACTGCTCACCCCTACGCTGGCGGCCAAGGCAACTGCTCACCCCTACGCTGGCGGCCAAGGCAACTGCTCACCCCTACGCTGGCGGCCAAGGCAACTGCTCACCCCTACGCTGGCGGCCAAGGCAACTGATCACCCCTACGCTGGCGGCCAAGGCAACTGCTCACCCCTACGCTGGAGGCCAAGGCAACTGCTCACCCCTACGCTGGCGGCCAAGGCAACTGCTCACCCCTACGCTGGCGGCCAAGGCAACTGCTCACCCCTACGCTGGCGGCCAAGGCAACTGCTCACCCCTACGCTGGTGGTCAAGATAACTGCTCACCCCTACGCTGGTGGTCAAGATAACTGCTCACCCCTATGCTGGCGGACAAGATAACTGCTTACCCCTAAGCTAGCACCGTTTTGAATTGGTAGACAAAGAGAAGATGTCCCCCTTACAGATAGCCAAAATGATCCCTTGGTGCATTGGTTACCGAGAAAAAGAACAAACACATTGATCAAGGAATCCCTACCAATCAGTGGGGGAAACCTAGTTGGCAAAGGCTGATATAGGACATCCAAGTCAGGAAAAAGTCATTCTTATACTGCAGGTCTATCCACTTAAGCACTCTCCGAGCTCTGTAATGAAGATCTGTCATTTCTCTCCTCTGGGTTTGGTACTTTGCCAAAAAGTGAAATCATATACTTGATACTGCATCTGTTTAGAAAACTAACATCTCAGTCCAGGAGTTGCCTATTGCAGCTCAAACTGAGGACACATTGCACAGTATAATCCAAGTTCCGAGGTTTACCTTTCATCTGCCCAAAAATCAACTGCTTTCCAGTGCCAAAACTTGGAAAGAGACTCGGTCAGTCTACAAAAAAAAAAACAACAAAATTGCCTGCAATAGGAGGGGTATTACATTCATACCACTGGTGGTCCATGTCTCCTCACCTTCTAACCCCAACATCACTGTGGAGTCCTGTAGCAAAACAAAAGCTGCTAGAAGGAACCAGTGACCATGGAGGCCCATGTCTCCTACCTTCACTTATTCAGCACTGCAGCTTTTGCAAGACTCGTTAGCATTCAACGTTTCTAGGTGTATTGGATGCCTGTATCCTCCCAGCCACTGTGGCTTCATCTTCTAACCACTACATCCCTGTAGGAACCCACATCACTGGTGAGACACGTAGCAAAATGAGGGTCAGGAGGAGAAACAAGCGAGAGCTGTGGAAGGACCATGGTGGCCCATGTCTCCTACCTTAATTGTTCCAGCACTGCATCCTTTGCGAGATTCTTCAGCATTCAACACTTCTAGGTGTATTAGATGCTTGTATCCCCCAGTCACTGAGGCTCCATCTTCTGACCCCTACAGCACTGTGGCTCCATCTTCTGACCCCCTACCTCACAGTGAGCCCTGTAGCAAAATAAGGATCAGAAGGAGGAGCCAGTGAGAGCTGTGGAAGGACCATGGTGGCCCTTGTCTCCTACCTTCACTGTTCCAGCACTGCAGGAGACTACAGAAGACTCTTCTGCATTCAACACTTCTTGGAGTGTTGGATACCTGTATCCCCCTGCCCCACCTCACCAACACTGTGGCTTCTTCTTTTGACCCAGTGTCATTGCCAAGTCCTGTAGTGAAACAAAAGTCAGAAGGAGGAAACAGCGAGAGCTGCAAAGGACCTTGATGGTCCATGTCTCCTACCTCCACTCCGTTCCAGCACTGTAGCCTGCACAAGAATCTTTGGCATCTGACACTTCCAGGAGAGTCAGATGCCTGTAACCCCTCACAAGCTGTGGCTCCATCTTCTGATGCCTACATCACTTCTGAGTTTTTAGCGACATGATGGTCAGCAGGAGGAATCAGTGAGTTGTGGAAGGACAAATGATACCCATGTTCCTGGAAGTGTTGGTTTCCATGCAGACTTCAAAAGGAGATTTCACAGGATCACATAGGCACACATAGTAGAAAAGGTAACGTTTTCTTTCTCTGTTTCCTCTTTACTTATATGTGACTTTTATACATTTTGCACACAGGGTCTCTTGAAGGAAACATATCTTGGCTGACATAGGATATCATTTGTGACTTTCATTTCTTGGGTGCATATATATATATATATATATATATAGACAGCCTCTCTGACCAAATGCAAACACACAGGGCCACATCAAGAGCTACATAGACTAGTAGCCCTCGATCTTCCAAGTCCCTCCATGACCCAACAGTAAAGCGGAAGTATACAGTATCTGAGCACCAAACAAGAAGGCCCATTTAATTTATTTTTAATATACAAAGCAAACTCCCCCCATCCATTCATATATCTCCATGCTTTATTTTGTTGAGAAATCCCCTTCTAACATTTCTGTCTGTGGCCATCTTGAGTAAGGTCAGATTTGTGTAGCATTTACATCCTGGAATCCATCTGCCCTCCGTCCTATAGCAGAAGTACTGCTACAGGGTAGCAGGGCTGCGCAAAATCACATTCTATATATACACACACACATTTTTATATATATATATATATATATATATATATATATATATATATATATATATATATATATATACACACACATACACACACACCTTAGATTGTACGCACCTTGATTAGGGACTGATGTGAATGTACAATATATAATATATACACAGTTGCAAGAAAAAGTATGTGAACCCCTTGGGATTACGTGGAGTGTTGCATGAATTGGGCATAAAATGTGCTCTGAACGTCATCTAAGTCACAACAATAGAAGAACACAGTCTGCTGAACATAATACTACACAAACATTAAATGTTGCCATGGTTTAATTGCACATAACATGTAAACATTCACAGTGCAGGGAGGAAAAAGTATGTGAACCTTTGGACTTAATAACTGGTTGACCCTCCTTTGGCAGCAATAACCTCAACCAAACGTTTACTGTAGTTGCAGATCAGACCTGCACAACGATCTGGAGTCATTTTGGACCACTCCTCTTCACAAAACTGTTTCAGTGTAGCAATATTCTTGGGATGTCTGGTGTGAATCACTCTCTTAAGGTCATGCCACAGCATTTCAATTGGGTTGAGGTCAGGACTCTGACTGGGCCACTCCAGAAGGCGTATTCTGTGCTGTTGCAGCCATTGTTTTGTTGAATTACTTGTATGCTTTGGGTCATTGTCCTGTTGCATCACCCATCCTCTGCGGAGCTTCAGTTGGCGGACAGATGGTCGTACGTTTTCCTGCAAAATGTCTTGATAAATTCTGGAATTCATTTTCCCATCAATGACAACAATCCGTCCAGGCCCTGAGGCAGCAAAGCAGCCCCAAACCATGATGCTCCCTCCGCCATGTTTCACAGTGGGGATGAGGTTTTGATGTTGGTGTGCTGTGCCTTTTTTTTCTGCACACATAGTGTTGTGTGTTCTTCCCAAACAACTCAATCTTGGTTTCATCTGTCCACAGTATATTCTGCCAGTAGTGCTGTGGAACATCCAGGTGCTCTTTTGCAAACTTCAAACGTGCTGCAATATTCTTTTTGGACAGCAATGGCTTCCTCCGTGGTGTCCTTCCATGTACTCCATTCTTGTTTAATGTTTTCCTTATTGTAGATGTGTCAACAAAAATGTTAGCATGTGCCAGAGATTTCTGTAGGTCTTTAGCTGACACTCTGGGATTCTTCTTTACCTCATGCAGCATTCTGCGCTGTGCTCCTGCAGTCATTTTTACAGGACGACCACGCCTAGGGAGAGTAACAACAGTGCTAAACTTTCTCCATTTGTAGACAGTCTGTCTTACCGTGGACACATGAACATCAAGGCTTTTGGAGATACTTTTGTAACCCTTTCCAGCTTCATGCAAGTCAACAATTCTTGATGGTAGGTCTTCTGAGAGCTCTTTTCTGCGAGGCATGGTTCACATCAGACAGTGCTTCTTGAAACCAGTAAACCCAAAACAGGTGTGTGTTTTTTAAGGGCAGGACAGCTGTCAGCAACACATCCAATATCATCACACTGATTGGAGTCAAGGTTGGCTCACTCCTGGCTCTAATTAGCTCTGGGAGAAGTCATTAAGCTAGGGCCTCACATACTTTTTCCTCCCTGCACTGTGAATGTTTACATGTTATGTGTAATTAAACCATGGCAACATCTAATGTTTGTGTAGTATTATGTTCAGCAGCAGACTGTGTTCTTCTATTGTTGTGACTTAGATGATGTTCAGAGCACATTTTATGCCCAATTCATGCAAAACTCCACGTAATCCCAAGGGGTTCACATACTTTTTCTTGCAACTGTATATATATATATAAAGCGCTGCGTTAGAGGTAGTGGTAGCTAGAGAGAGATGTCCATCACAGGGTCCCGGCCGGCACTTGGCGATTATTGGGCATTATTAAGCTGAGTAAGCAGCATGTCTCCCAAGTAAAACATACACAGCACACAGTTAACCCTTTGATCGCCCAGTGCCATTAGCAGTGATCACTGTATTGGTGTCACTGGGGATGTCAGTGGCAGTTAGTTCCCACCCACTGTCAGAATGCGCACTGCAGTCCCGCAGCTGATCGCCACCATTACTAGTATAAAAACAATAAATAAATAAGAATCCCAGTAAATATACTACCATTTGCAGATGCTATAAAACTTTCACGCAAACCTATTAATTTACACATATTGGGATTTTTTTTTTTTTTTTTTAGCAAAGACATGGAGCAGAATACATTTTAGCCTAAATTGAAGAAATTTGATTGTTTTTTTAAACTTTTATTGGATATGTTTTATAGCAAAAAGTCAAAAGTATTTTTTTTCTTCAAAAAAGTCTTTTTTTTTTTTTTTGTTTATAGCGCAAAAAATAAAAACATGCATGCCCGCACATTTGTCAGTTAAAGTAACACAGCGCCGTATCACAAAAAATGGCCTGGTCAGGAGGGGGGTAAATCCTCTGGAGGGCAAGTGGTTAACTCAGGCACGCAGTGTGCTAAACTGAGAAAAACCCATCCTCCCCTCCTGGGATGTATGACATTTGCCTAGGCCAGAAACCAAGAAGTAACTGAAAAAATAAAAAAAAAACAGTTTATAAATATAATATACTTTCCTATCTATTATTATTATACAGGATTTATAGCGCCAACAGTTTCCGCAGCACTTTACAATACTGTATAAGGGAGACAGTACAATTACAACACATTTCAGTACAGAAGGAATAGGAGGGCCCGGCTCGTGGAGCTTACAATCTAAAGGAAGGGGGAGGTGATACAAAAGGTGATAACTGCGGGGGATGATCTGGTGGATGTGATTCAAGTACAGTTCTTAGGTGGATGTGGGGTGGGCTTCCCTGAAGAAGTGCGTTTTCAAAGGCAGACAGGGTGGGGGTTGACCGGACATGCTGTGGTAGGGAGTTCCAGAGGATGGGAGAGGCTCTGGCGAAGTCCTGGAGGCGAGAGTGGGAGGAGGTGATGAGGGAGCTAGAGAGGACGATATCTTGGGAGGAGTGAAGTGATCTATTTACTAATTCTAGCAGCATCGGAATTCAAAATAGTCAATACTGACTGAGAGTGAAGTTCCACTTCAAGAACAAAGTTTATATTTGCACAATGAAAGTATGGGAATGCAAGTCATGAATTGAAATGCTAGAAGGCTCTGGATGGGGCTGATTGCCACTTTGGGGTGGGTTAAGGGACTCTGCAGTAGAGTTGGCAGTCCTGTAAGGGTTGAAGTTTCTGGAGGTTGGGGGCACTACAGAGGGGTGGAGGCTCTGCGGCAGGCTGGGGGCCCTGTGGGAGGTTGGAGAACACTATGGAGGATGAGGGCCCACTATGGAAGAAGGGAGACACCAGGGGAGGTTAAAGGATCTGCAGCTGGCTGCAAGCATGGGAAAAGGGAGACCTCAGGCCAGCAATGGGCCCCGGCATGGAGGCTGAGAACTTCTGGAATATACTTAGAGGTGTCTATCCTTCTGGACCTACTTTGTTATATCAGGGGCTCTCCAAACCTTCTAAACAAAGGGCCAGTTTACTGACCTTCAGACTTAAGGGGGGCCGGATTGTGGTCAGTGGGAGTACAAAGTGGCCTGGTGTAAGCGGGAAGCGGCGCCCCACTGCTGGCCTCAGTGGGAGGAGCGGCGCCCCACTGCTGGCCTCAGTGGGAGGAGCGGCGCCCCACTGCTGGCCGCCTCAGCGGGAGGTGCGGCGCCCCACTGCTGGCCGCCTCAGCGGAGGAGCGGCGCCCCGTCGCTGGCCGCCTCAGCCGGAGGAGCGGCGCCCCGTCGCTGGCCGCCTCAGCCGGAGGAGCGGCGCCCCGTCGCTGGCCGCCTCAGCCGGAGGAGCGGCGCCCCGTCGCTGGCCGCCTCAGCCGGAGGAGCGGCGCCCCGTCGCTGGCCGCCTCAGCCGAGGAGGCGCCCCGTCGCTGGCCGCCTCAGCCGGAGGAGCGGCGCCCCGTCGCTGGCCGCCTCAGCCGGAGGAGCGGCGCCCCGTCGCTGGCCGCCTCAGCCGGAGGAGCGGCGCCCCGTCGCTGGCCGCCTCAGCCGGAGGAGCGGCGCCCCGGCTGGCCGCCTCAGCGGAGGAGCGGCGCCCCGTCGCTGGCCGCCTCAGCCGGAGGGAGCGCGCCGCCTCAGCCGGAGGAGCCCGTCGCTGGCCGCCTCAGCCGGAGGAGCGGCGCCCCGTCGCTGGCCGCCTCAGCCGGAGGAGCGGCGCCCCGTCGCTGGCCGCCTCAGCCGGAGGAGCGGCGCCCCGTCGCTGGCCGCCTCAGCCGGAGGAGCGGCGCCCCGTCGCTGGCCGCCTCAGCCGGAGGAGCGGCGCCCCGTCGCGCCTCAGCCGGAGGAGCGGCGCCCCGTCGCTGGCCGTCTCAGCCGGAGGAGCGGCGCCCCGTCGCTGGCCGTCTCAGCCGGAGGAGCGGCGCCCCGTCGCTGGCCGTCTCAGCCGGAGGAGCGGCGCCCCGTCGCTGGCCGTCTCAGCCGGAGGAGCGGCGCCCCGTCGCTGGCCGTCTCAGCCGGAGGAGCGGCGCCCCGTCGCTGGCCGTCTCAGCCGGAGGAGCGGCGCCCCGTCGCTGGCCGTCTCAGCCGGAGGAGCGGCGCCCCGTCGCTGGCCGTCTCAGCCGGAGGAGCGGCGCCCCGTCGCTGGCCGTCTCAGCCGGAGGAGCGGCGCCCCGTCGCTGGCCGTCTCAGCCGGAGGAGCGGCGCCCCGTCGCTGGCCGTCTCAGCCGGAGGAGCGGCGCCCCGTCGCGGAGGAGCGGCGCCCCGTCGCCTCAGCCGGAGGAGCGGCGCCCCGTCGCTGCCTCCTCAGCCGGAGGAGCGGCGCCCCGTCGCTGGCCTCAGCCGGAGGAGGAGCGGCGCCCCGTCGCTGGCCTCCTCAGCCGGAGGAGCGGCGCCCCGTCGCTGGCCTCAGCCGGAGGAGCGGCGCCCCGTCGCTGGCCTCAGCCGGAGGAGCGGCGCCCCGTCGCTGGCCTCAGCCGGAGGAGCGGCGCCCCGTCGCTGGCCTCAGCCGGAGGAGCGGCGCCCCGGCGCTGGCCTCAGCGGGAGGAGCAGCGCCCCATCGATGGCCTCAGCGGGAGGAGCAGCGCCCCATCGCTTGTTTCAGTGGGAGGAGCAGCGCCCCATCGCTGGTCTCAATGGGAGGAATTGTGCTTCTTTCCTGGGGTCATTGGGAGGAATTATGCCCCTCTGTTGGTGTCAGTGGATGGAATAGTGCCCCAAGGGCCAGATATAAAAAAAGCAAAGGGCCGAATCCAGCCCCAGGGACGCAATTTGGAGACCACTGGTTCATATGAAGGGGCTTTACAACAGGTAATCTCTACTTACCATTTTTTTCTTCTTCAGTTTTGCGCACCATTTAATCGGTATTCCGCGATCCATAATTGCTAAGACTGCTCTGAGTTGAGGCAATCCATTAAACGTGACCCGCAGGAAGCATTTGAAGACCTGCGTTGAAAAGCTCCGGATTAAACGGCAATTTTTAGATTTTCTCCTGGAATTTAACTTGGCGGGAATAAACAAAACCTACTTCTATTTCGGGTTTGGAGAGGAGGAAAGTGCGGCGCAGCGGGAAGCCTCCACTTCGAGGAGTTAGGGTGACACTTGAAAGATGGCGGGGGAGGGGGGGGCTCCCTGCTGGGCTCGCCTCACCTTCCACCACACTTAAAAGCCGCTCTCCATGCTGTGAAATTACCGTGCGTTTAAAATAAGTGCGCACACGAGATATTGCAACGTTTATGGAAGGTCAAAGCCATCTTTGTTCAGGCATCTATTTCCTGAACTGGGATGCCGGCTCAGAGAGGACACAATTGTGTAAATCCTGGTTGCCTGGCTGTGTTCACAAAATATCTGACACAGATCAGCCCCTTCTGCAGTCGTTCGCCTTGCGGCTTGCTGCAAAGTTACAATGTACAGTCTGATCACTGGGGGGAGAGGAAACTGAGAAAATGCTAACTCCAGTCTGCAGCAGACGGATGATATCATCTCAGTCAAGAGAAAGTCAATAACTTTTATGACAGAAGATACAAATGAAACAAACAGTTGCTGGGGATTTCAACGTCAGGAATGGATTCATGCACACGGGTAACATTACAGGTGCCTTGGTTCTACCTACACAGGGGTAGGCAACCTGCGGCTCTCTATACCAGGGGTGGGCAACCTGCGGCTCTCTATACCAGGGGTGGGCAACCTGCGGCTCTCTATACCTGGGCTCTCTATACCAGGGGTGGGCAACCTGCGGCTCTCTATACCAGGGGTGGGCAACCTGCGGCTCTCTATACCACCACCTGCGGGTGGGCAACCTGCGGCAACCTGCGGCTGCGGCTCTCTATACCAGGGGGTGGGCAACCTGCGGTTCTCTATACCAGGGGTGGGCAACCTGCGGCTCTCTAGTTGTTGTGGAACTACATTTCCCATGAGGCATTGCAAAGATGACAAAACTGACAGTTACAGCTATGACTTGCAGAGGCATGATGGAACTTGTAGTCCTGCGGCTCTCAGGTTGCCTACAGCATGTAAAAATATGGATAAAAAATTCTTGTTTCAGCCAGACTAACTATGTAACTATGAAATGCAAACAGCATCTTTGGCAAAGAAAAAAAAAAAAAGAAAAAAAAGACGAGGCAAGGAGAGGCCCCTTTTCTCTCGTCTAGTCTGAGCAATTCCAAAGCTTTTCATTTAGGGCTCAAATACCCTGTTGGGTTGCGATAATTCACATGACCAGTTCATTCTCTTACATGCCATCCCAATGCACTAAGGCAGTGTTCTCCAAACTGCGGCCCTTCCAGAGCCTTTATCTAGCCCTTCCTCCCACTGACACCAATGATGGGACACTATTCCTCCCACTGACACCAATGATGGGACACTATTCCTCCCACTGACACCAATGATGGGGCACTATTCCTCCCACTGACACCAATGATGGGGCACTATTCCTCCCACTGATACCAATGATGGGGCACTATTCCTCCCACTGACACCAATGATGGGGCACTATTCCTCCCACTGACACCAATGATGGGCACTATTCCTCCCACTGACACCAATGATGGGGCACTATTCCTCCCACTGATACCAATGATGGGGCACTATTCCTCCCGCTGATACCAATGATGGGGCACTATTCCTCCCGCTGACACCAATGACGGGGCACTATTCCTCCCGCTGACACCAATGACGGGGCACTATTCCTCCCGCTCACACCAATGACGGGGCACTATTCCTCCCGCTGACACCAATGACGGGGCACTATTCCTCCCGCTGACACCAAGGACGGGGCACTATTCCTCCCGCTGACACCAAGGACGGGGCACTATTCCTCCCGCTGACACCAAGGACGGGGCACTATTCCTCCCGCTGACACCAAGGACGGGGCACTATTCCTCCCGCTGACACCAAGGACGGGGCACTATTCCTCCCGCTGACACCAATGATGGGGCACTATTCCTCCCACTGACACCAATGATGGGGCACTATTCCTCCCACTGACACCAATGATGGGGCACTATTCCTCCCACTGACACCAATGATGGGGCACTATTCCTTCCACTGACACCAATGATGGGGTACTATTCCTTCCACTGATACCAATGATGGGGCACTATTCCTCCCACTGACACCAATGATGGGTCACTATTCCCCCCACTGACACCAATGATGGGGCACTATTCCTCCCACTGATACCAATGATGGGTCACTATTCCCCCCACTGACACCAATGATGGGGCACTATTCCTCCCACTGACACCAATGATGGGGCACTATTCCTCCCACTGACACCAATGATGGGGCACTATTCCTCCCACTGACACCAATGATGGGTCACTATTCCCCCACTGACACCAATGATGGGGCACTATTCCCCCCACTGACACCAAATGATGGGGCACTATTCCTCCCACTGACACCAATGATGGGGTACTATTCCTTCCACTGACAGCAATGATGGGGCACTATTCCTCCCACTGATACCAATGATGGGGCACTATTCCTCCCACTGACACCAATGATGGGGCACTATTCCTCCCACTGACACCAATGATGGGGCACTATTCCACCTGCTGACACCAATGACGGGGCACTATTCCTCCCGCTGACACCAAGGATGGGGCACTATTCCTCCCGCTGACACCAATGATGGGGCACTATTCCTCCCACTGATACCAATGACGGGGACACTATTCCTCCCACTGACACCAATGATGGGGCACTATTCCTCCCACTGACACCAATGACGGGGCACTATTCCTCCCACTGACACCAATGATGGGGCACTATTCCTCCCACTGACACCAATGACGGGGCACTATTTCTCCCACTGACACCAATGACGGGGCACTATTCCTCCCACTGACACCAATGACGGGGCACTATTCCTCCCACTGACTCCGATGATGGGGCACTATTCCTCCCACTGACTCCGATGATGGGGCACTATTACTTTTGCTGACACAAACAATAGAGCAGTATTTTCCCCCACTGAATACCAAAAATGGGTCTCCATTATAAGAGTTTTCCATAATTTCTGCATTGATTCCTAGGGTCTGTACACCCACTGTGCCCATTATGAGGGGTTCCCACCATCCCTGTGCTGAGTTCCCGGGTCTGTAAACCCGCTGTGCCCATTATGAGGGGTTCCCACCATCTCTGATAGATTCCTACTTATTTAATATTATGAAGAATGTAAGAGCCGTAGTTGGGACACAGAAAAGTGGACAAGAACATCCAAAGATCATAGTAAGGTATAATGACGAGGAGAGCTCACTGCTGAGAGTATCCAAAACTTAATAATCCAGGAGTTGACTCACCCCACCTATAAATGAAAATGTCACTTTTTACAGGGACTGACCCTATATATAGGCTGATCACTTTCTAAAAAAAAAAAAAAAAAAAAATGCTTTTTAATATATATATATATATATATACACACACACATACTATATTGCCAAAAGTATCTGGCCCGCCCCACCAAATCATGTGATTCAGGTGTTCCAATCCCCTCCATGGACACAGGTGTATACAATCATCCCCTAGGCATGCAGACGGCTTCTACAAACATTGGTGAAAGAATGGGTCGCTCTCAGGAGCTCAGTGACTCCAAGCGTGGTCCCGTGATAGGTGGCCACCTGGGCAATAAGTCCATCCGTGACATTTCCTGGCTACTAAATATTCCACGCTCAACTGTTAGTGGGATTATAACAAAGTGGAAGCAACTGGGAACAACAGCCACTCAGCCACCAAGTGGTAGGCCACGTCACATGACAGGGCGGGTCAGCGCATGCTGAAGCGCACAGTGCGCAGAAGTCGCCAACTGTCTGCAGAGTCAATAGCTAAAGACCTCCAAACTTGGTGTGGCCTTCAGATGAGCCCAACAACAGTGTGTAGAGAGCTTCATGGAATGGGTTTCCATGGCCGAGCAGCTGCATCCAAGCCTTCCATCACCAAGTGCAATGCAAAGCATCGGATGTCGTGGTGTAAAGCACGCCGCCACTGGACTCTAGAAGGGTGGAGACATGTTCTCTGGAGTGACCAATCACGCTTCTCTGTCTGGCAATCTGATGGACGTGTCTGGGTTTGACAGTTGCCAGGTACTTGCCTGCCTGCATTGTGCCAAGTGTAAAGTTTGGTGGAGGGGGGATTATGGTGTGAGGTTGTTCTTTAGGGGTGGGCTTGGCCCTCTAGTTTCAGTAAAGGGAACTCTTAGGGCGTCAGCATACCAAGACATTTTAGACAAATTTCATGCTCCCAACTTTCTGGGAAGAGTTTGGGGATGGCCCCTTCCTGTTCCAACATGACTGCCCACCAGTGCACAAAGCAAGGTCCATAAAGACATGGAGGAGCCAGTTTGGGGTGGAGGAACTTGACTGGCCTGCACAGAGTCCTGACCTCAACCCCATAGAACACCTTTGGGATGAATTAGAGCAGAGACTGCGAGCCAGCCTCCTCCCCCGACATCAGTGCCTGACCTGACAAATGTGCTTCTGGAAGAATGGTCCAACCTTCCCATAGACACCCTCCTAAACCTTGTGGACGGCCTTCCCAGAAGAGGTGAAGCTGTTATAGCTGCAAAGGGCGGGGCCAACTCAATATTGAACCCTACGGACTAAGACTGGGGGGCCATTAAAGGTCATGTGCGTGGAAAGGCAGGTGCCGCCCAATACTTTAGGCAATAGTGTGTGTATTTAGTATCTCCCAGAAGTGAGTCCACCCCTCACATTGGTGTTTAATATTTGATTCTATCTTTTCATGTGACAACACTGAAGAAATGACACTTTGCTACAATGTGACGTAGTCAGTCAGTGTACAGCTTGTATAACATGTAAATTTGCTGTCCCCTCAAAATAACTCAACACACCGCCATTAATGTCTAAACCGCTGGCACAAAAGTGAGTCCACCCTTAAGTGACAAGGTCCAAATTGGGCCCAATTAGCCATTTTCCCTCCCATGTCATGTGACTCGTTAGTGTTACAAGGTCTCAGGTGTGAATGGGGAGCAGTTGGGTTACATTTGGTGTTCTCTTTCTCACTCTCTTATACTGGTCACTGGAAGCTCAACATGGCACCTCATGGCAAAGAACTCTGAGGATCTGGAAAAAAAGAATTGTTGCTCTACATAAAGATGGCCTAGGCTATAAGAAGATTTCCAAGACCCTGAAACTGAGCTGCAGCACGGTGGCCAAGACCATACAGTGGTGTAACAGGACAGGTTCCACTCAGAACAGGACTCACCATGGTCCACCAAAGAAGTTGAGTGCACGTGCTCAGCGTCATATCCAGAGGTTGTCTTTGGGAAATAGACGTATGAGTGCTGCCAGCATTGCTGCAGAGGGTGAAGGGGGGGGGGGGGGGGGTCAGCCGGTCAGTGCTCAGACCATACGCCGCACACTGCATCACATTGGTCTGCATGGCTGTCGTCCCAGAAGGAAGCCTCTTCTAAAGATGATCCACAAGAAAGCTGCAAACAGTTTGCTGAAGACAAGCAGACTAAGAACATGGATTACTGGAACCACGTCCTGTGGTCTGATGACACCAAGATCAACTGATTTGGTTCAGATGGTGTCAAGCGTGTGTGGCAGCAACCTGGTGAGGAGTACAAAGACAAGTGTGTCTTGCCTACAGTCAAGCATGGTGGTGGGAGTGTCATGGTCTGGGGCCCCATGGTGGTGGGAGTGTCATGGTCTGGGGCTGCATGAGTGCTGCCGGCACTGGGGGCTACAGTTCATTCGGGGGACCATGAATGCCAACATGGACTGTGACATACTGAAGCAGAGCATGATCCCCTCCCTTCGGAGACTGGGCCGCAGGGCAGTATTCCAACATAACGACCCCAAATACACCTCCAAGACCACCACTGCCTTGCTAAAGAAGCTGAGGGTAAAGGTGATGGACTGGCCAAGCGTGTCTCCAGACCTAAACCCTATTGAGCATCTGTGGGACATCCTCAAAGGAAGGTGGAGGAGCGCAAGATCTCTAACATCCACCAGCTCCGTGATGTTGTTATGGAGGAGTGGAAGACGGAAGGTGGAGGAGCGCAAGGTCTCTAACATCCGCCAGCTCCATGATGACGTCATGGAGGAGTGGAAGAGGATTCCAGTGGCAACCTGTGAATCTC
Organism: Staurois parvus; assembly: GCA_951230385.1. Lineage (NCBI taxonomy): Eukaryota > Metazoa > Chordata > Amphibia > Anura > Ranidae > Staurois > Staurois parvus. The sequence goes on from CATNWA010005591.1 coordinate 200,346, forward strand.
TGGTGAACTTCATGCCCAAGAGGGTTAAGGCAGTGCTGGAAAATAATGGTGGCCACTATAAATATAGACACTTTGGGCCCAATTTGGACCTTGTCACTTAGGGGTGGACTCACTTTTGTTGCCAGCGATTTAGACATTAATGGCAGTGTGTTGAGTTATTTTGAGGGGACAGCAAATTTCCATGTTATACACGCTGTACACTGACTACGTCACATTGGAGCAAAGTGTCATTTCTTCAGTGTTGTCACATGAAAAGAGAGAATCAAATATTTACAAAGATGTGAGGGGGGGACTCACTTCTGAGAGAGAGAGAGAGAGAGAGAGAGAGAGAGAGAGAGAGAGAGAGAGAGAGAGAGAGAGTGTACATATATATATATATATATATATATATATATATAAAACAAACTGCTTTCCTTTCCAATAGAAAAGGGATCCATAACAAAGGGAACATATTCAGGCATGGCAGCATAATTTGCATGGTCCAAGGCCTTTATAGGAAACATTTGATTCTCCTCACCAGACACAGTGCAGATTACCAGCCACCCCGGAGGACGCAAAGATCTGATGGTGAATGATCACGACTATACATTCCACCTATAGGAAGCCACCAGAAGCAGGCTGGAGACACAGAGGTTACAATGCAGCCATGGATCTCCCACGAGACGGAACATATTAGAAGCTGCGGCATCGCTCTGGCTGGAGGGCCTGTCTGCCGATTACATAATATCACCGAATATAAACACATAAATATCAGCCGACAGCCGCAGAGAAGATCCAGGAGAAAGAGAGGAAAAAACCCCCAAAATATATATATATATATATATATATATAATTAAAGAAATAAAATGACCTCTATACCCAGAACTTCATTTTTATTTAAAATGTTACAATTAACTTTGTACAAAAAAGTAACACTAGCATTTAGTTTGTTAAACACTGTATCTAAAATATATATATATATATATATATATATATATATATATACACATACATACATACAGTCAGGTCCATAAAAAAATATTGGGACATGGACACAATTCTAACATTTTTGGCTCTATACACCACCACAATGGATTTGAAATGAAACTAACAAGATGTGCTTTAACTGCAGACTGTCAGCTTTAATTTGAGGGTATTTACATCCAAATCAGGTGAACGGTGTAGGAATTACAACAGTTTGCATATGTGCCTCCCACTTGTTAAGGGACCAAAAGTAATGGGACAATTGGCTTCTCAGCTGTTCCACAGGTGTGTGTTATTCCCTCATTATCCCAATTACAATGAGCAGATAAAAGGTCCAGAGTTCATTTCAAGTGTGCTATTTGCATTTGGAATCTGTTGCTGTCAACTCTCAAGATGAGATCCAAAGAGCTGTCACTATCAGTGAAGCCATCATTAGGCTGAAAAAACAAAACAAACCCATCAGAGAGATAGCAAAAACATTAGGCGTGGCCAAAACAACTGTTTGGAACATTCTTAAAAAGAAGGAACGCACCGGTGAGCTCAGCAACACCAAAAGACCCGGAAGACCACGGAAAACAACTGTGGTGGATGACCGAAGAATTCTTTCCCTGGTGAAGAAAACCCCCTTCACAACAGTTGGCCAGATCAAGAACACTCTCCAGGAGGTAGGTGTATGAGTGTCAAAGTCAACAATCAAGAGAAGACTTCACCAGAGTGAATACAGAGGGTTCACCACAAGATGGAAACCATTGGTGAGCCTCAAAAACAGGAAGGCCAGATTAGAGTTTGCCAAACGACATGTAAAAAAGCCTTCACAGTTCTGGAACAACATCCTATGGACAGATGAGACCCGACATCAACTTGTACCAGAGTGATGGGAAGAGAAGAGTATGGAGAAGGAAAGGAACTGCTCATGATCCTAAGCATACCACCTCATCAGTGAATCATGGTGGTGGTAGTGTCATGGCGTGGGCATGTATGGCTGCCAATGGAACTGCTTCTCTTGTATTTATTGATGATGTGACTGCTGACAAAAGCAGCCGGATGAATTGTGAAGTGTTTCGGGAATATTATCTGCTCATATTCAGCCAAATGCTTCACAACTCATTGGACGCTTCACAGTGCAGATGGACAATGACCCAAAGCAGACTGCAAAAGCAACCAAAGAGGTTTTTAGGGGAAAGAAGTGGAATGTTCTGCAATGGCCAAGTCAATCACCTGACCTGAATCCGATTGAGCATTTCACTTGCTGAAGACAAAACTGAAGGGAAAATGTTTTTACCACCCCTTAACCTCTACTGGCAATTTAACATGGCCAGCAAACAAGTCCATATACATTGCTGCAGTTGCTTCATATTTTACATAGCATGTTGTGGTTGGTAGGCAGTGTGACCATGCTGCATTCAAATCAATGGGACCACACCACAATTACATCTAAAATTCAGTCCGGTGGGATTGTAATGTCAATCCCCCTTTTGGTTTTATATATATATATATATATATATATATATATATATATATATATATATATATATATATGCGCAGCACAGTGGCTAAATTGTTAGCACTTCCGCCTGAGTTTTCATGTTCTCCCTGTGCCTGCGTGGGTTTTCGCCGGGTACTCCGGTTTCCTCCCACACTCCAAAGACATGCTGGTGGGTTAATTGGCTCCTGTCTAAATTGGCCCTAGTATGTGTATGTATGAATGTGAGTTAGGGACCTTAGATTGTACACCCCTCGGGGGCGGGGACTGATGTGAATGTACAATATATATATGTAAAGAGCTGTGTAAATGGACGGCGCTATATAAGTACCTGAAATAAATTATAAATATATATAATGCCTGTGTGTTTTTCGTACCTCCGCGGACTTAAAAGAAAAATCAGCATAATAAAAGTATATATATATAAATAAATCTTTCATTATGCGAACAAACACCACAGGCATTCGGTAGGCAGCGTATCTGTTCTAAACGACAAATGGCAAACTTTCCGCTCCAACCCGAAAAAAAGAAAGAAAAAGAAAAAAAAAAGGGGGGGGGGGGGGGGGGTAGAATCTCTCCAGCATGGACACACACAAACCCCCTGGCAAGGATCTAACTCCATACAAAGTAAATATTTTAGCTTTACATGAACTGGATATTCTGTGTTTATAACCCCCAGGTAGCCTGTTCTCAGCTGATTACCGAGGTCTCCATAAACATCAGATATTGCTTCCTAATTGGATGATTGGATGCTCCCCACAGATACACAATAGTACCCCCGTGTCATTCACTCAGCGCTCCCTAAAAATCCAACTATGAACATCGCACAGCGCTGGACGGCCTCATAAATTATACAAGTTATTCCTCTTGCACAACTTTCCAAAAAAAAAAAAAAATAAAAATTTGGAGAGGATGACCCTTCCCTGAGCTAGGAGGACAGACAGGTATTACAGATCCAAGGAGTATAAAGCACAGCTTTACATGGAGCTGAAGAGCCGAACACCCAACACCATCCTGCAACAACAAAGGATGGAAACAAAAACTGCAACACATATACAAAAAAAAAATATATATATATTATTATTTATTGATTTCCCCATCTGAGGAGGGCTGCACCACCCCTGAAGCATCATCTTTTGGTCACCTCTGTCCTGATCCCCTTGGCTATTCATTTCCTGGAGCGAGAATACACACGATAATAATAATTATATATATATATTTATATATATATATATATATATATATATATCTTTTATTATCCTGATTTTTTTTGTGTTTTTTTTTTAAGTCCGCTGAGGTGCAAAAAAAAACCCGCAAGTGAACTTTTATTATGCTGATATTTTACCTAAAATTTGTACTGAGCGAACGGCTGCAGCGGGTGACCTTCACCTGAAAATGCTACTTTCCTGGCTCCCTCCAGCCCTGAACAAGCTCAACATTTTACCTATAACCCCAACATTTACCTCCAACCCCAACATTTACCGCCAACCCCAACATGCGACTTTGGACACAAAGGTTTCTGCGCGGCTTTGATGCTATTTGAGTGCCAGAAAGTGTAAAGTCGCAGAGTCTGAAATGTGAATTTTGGATGTCAGGGTTAGCAATTAGAACTCTAACCCTAAACATTTACCGCCAACCCCAACATTTACCGCCAACCCCAACTTTTACCGCCACCCCAACTTTTACCGCAACCCCAATATTTACTGCCAACCCCAACGATTACAGCCAACCCCAACAATTACCGCAACCCCAACGATTACCGCAACCCCAACGATTACCGCAACCCCAACGATTACCGCCAACCCCAACGATTACAGCCAACCCCAACATTTACAGACAACCCCAACATTTACAGCCAACCCCAACATTTACAGCCAACCCCAACGATTACCGCAACCCCAACATTTATTGCCAACCCCAACATTTACCGCCAAACCCCAACATTTACCGCCAAACCCCAACATTTACCACCAAATCCTAACATTTACTGCCAAACCCAACGATTACTGCAACCCCAACATTTACTGCCAACCCCAACGATTACCGCAACCCCAACATTTATTGCCAAACCCAACGATTACCGCAACCCCAACATTTACCACCAAACTCCAGCGATTACCGCCAACCCAAACATTTACCACCAAATCCTAACATTTACAGCCAACCCCAACGATTACCGCTAAACCCCAACATTTACCGCAACCCCAACATTTACTGCCAAACCCAACGATTTACCGCAACCCCAACATTTACCGCCAACCCAACGATTACCGCAACCCCAACATTTACCGCTAAACCCCAACATTTAGCGCAACCCAACGATTACCGCAACCCCAACATTTACCGCCAACCCCAACGATTACCGCCGCAACCCCAATTTACCGCCAACCCCAACGATTACCGCCAACCCCAACGATTACCGCAACCCCAACGATTACCGCAACCCCAACATTTACTGCCAAACCCAACGATTACCGCAACCCCAACATTTACCCGCCAACCCCAACATTTACCGCCAACCCCCAACGATTACCGCCAACCCCAACCGATTACCGCCAACCCCAACATTTACCGCCAAACCCCAACATTTACCGCCACCAACATTTACCGCCAACACCAACATGCGACTTTGGACACAAAGGTTCCTGCACTACTTTGATGCTACTTGAGTGCCAGGAAGTATAAAGTCGCATTCATCCTGGGTTCACACTGGTGCGGTGCGGCAAATCACATTGGTTCACACAGGAACCGCATCGCATTCCTGTGCAAATCACATGTGAATTGTGTGCGGTGCGATCGGAGCCGTACATTTGGTATGGCTCTATTCGCAACAAAAACGTGCAGGACCCTTTTTTTTTTGGTCCTCACTAGAATCGGATCGCACGGGTATTCACACCTATGACCCCATTCTGCACAACGCACTGCATTTTGTGGCCCGATTTCAGGGTGTTAACATACACATCCGCAGCGGTTCGCATGAACGGGGTGCGATTGTGATGTGGTGCGGAGTTCACACAGAAAACGCTGCGAATTCTGCACCGCGTCAGTTTGAACCCGGGCTAATGTCGCACTACATGAACAGAACTGTCATACTTCCTTGTGTTTTTGGTGCGGGTCCATTGAAGTCTATTACACGCAAAATACAATCTGCTGCTGGGGGAAAAAAAAAAGTCTGACCCTTTCCAAAAAACCGCACGGGCTCCAAACGCAAAGATGTGACTTAGATTTATAGGAAACCATGTAGTGCGTTTGCACAAAACGTAAAATGCACTAAAAAAAAAAAACGCATAGGTGTGAACCATGGCTACATGCAAACACTCTGCGTCCCGGGTTGGTTTGCATGCAGCCATAGCACAGAGTGCAGCCCAGTCCAGCGGTGGCGTTTAGCCTCCTCTATTCACCACATCACTCGTGGGATTGCAGGGTTCCACTGTACAATGACTGGACACCTTTACAAGATGGGAGGGTCGGGAGTCAAAAAGCAATTTTTATTTACTGAAGTAACCAAAAGAGGTAGAGAAACCTCAAAATCCCACCTCGCCTGCCCCCCCGGGTACATTGCCATGGTACCGAGAATCAGACAATGACAGCACGGTGCGCCCTCTGCCAGCTGTGCTGCCCCTTTGGGAACTCTACATTGTTGGGTATTTCATCTGTGACAAGGGCAGGGCTGGGGCACGCCGGCATCACCCCCCCGCACCGCACAGGAAGATCTATACAGATGAATGACACAACAGATCATTCACATTTCAGACTGATACTTAAAGAGGACCTCCGCCCTCAGAAAGGTCCTTCACTGCCAAGCATCGCCCCCCCCCCCCCCCCCACCACAATCCCCTGTAAAAAAAAGATGCAGTTTAATTTTTTTCTCTGCTGACTTTTTTTTTTTTCCATCCAGCTCACTTTAATACAGAATTTATCATTTTAAATCGTTTAAAAGGATAAGTTCACCTTTGGAACGCGTTACACTCGTTGTCACCCCCCCCGTTCACATGTGTGCGGGTGGTGCCGCTGCGGATGCGCATGAAAATCCGTACAGAGAAATGCGGACCTGCGGGCGGGTGCCATTCATTCTAACGGCACGCCGCCCCGCACTGGGAAACGAGGTTTTCCAAAGTAGTGCTGGGACTTCTTTCCCTGCGTGTCACAGGAGTCCATTCAGATGAATGGGTTCCCGTGCAAAACGCAGCCCGCACGGCCGCAGGGATGTGAACCGGGGGTTACGGTGGAACATGTACCATGTTCCCATAGCTGCTGCAGCTGCTGCCTGCCGCGACCCCCTCCCTCTGACAGATAGTACGGGGAAACTTCTCCGCATATTATCTGTCAAATTTGAAAATAGCGCGGCTGTGCGGGACTCCGCCCACATGGCCGCATTATTAATTCACAGACTTACGTGAATGAATAAACTGCACGTCCCAACAGCCTTAGCAGCTGTCCGCTTGTAGTATTCAATGAACGACCACAGAGCTGCAGTACTTCATTGACGCTTCCTGGCAGTGTATCTGTTTGACTGTACATCCACATACACCCCCCATGCAGCCCGTACACCCCATACATCCCCCATGCACACAGTACATCCCCATACTCGACATGAAGCATCAATTTTGCCGTGACGCTAACATTTCAGTGTGAACGGCACTGTGTGCTGCCATGTGTAGAATTTTCATAGGCATTTGAGGAGCGTTAAAAACTCTGCCAACTGGGAAGTCTATATTGTTGGGTATTTCATCTGTGACACCCCCGTACAACCCCACACCCCCCGTACATCCCCCCACGCACCCCAGTACATCCCGTACATCCCCACGCACCCCAGTACATCCCACACACATCTCCAGCAGCCCAGTACATCCCCACGCACCCCGTACATCCCCACACATCTCCATACACCCCGTACATCCCCACGCACCCTAGTACATCCCCACGCACCCCAGTACATCCCCACGCACCCCAGTACATCCCCACGCACTCCAGTACATCCCCACGCACTCCAGTACATCCCCACGCATCTCCATACACCCCGTACATACCCCCCATGCACCCCAGTACATCCCCACACATCTCCGTACATCCCCATGCACCCCAGTACATCCCCACACATCTCCGTACATCCCCATGCACCCCAGTACATCCCCACACATCTCCACACACCCCGTACATCCCCACGCACCCCATTACATCCCCACGCACCCCATTACATCCCCACGCACCCCAGTACATCCCCACGCACCCCAGTACATCCCCACGCATCTCCACACACCCCGTACATCCCCACACACCCCAGTACATCCCCACACACCCCGTACATCCCCACGCATACATTCCCGGCACATCCCAGTACATCCCACACACCCCAGTACATCCCCACACACCCCAGTACATCCCCACACACCCCAATACATCCCCACGCACCCCGTACATCTCCACACACCCCAGTACATCCCCATACATCTCCACACACCCCAGTACATCCCCATACATCTCCACGCACCCCGTACATCCCCATACATCTCCACGCACCCCGTACATCCCCGTGCACCCCACACATCCCCATACACGACATGAGGCGTAAATTTGCCGCGACGCTAACGTTCCAGTGTGAACGGCACTGTGTGCTGCCATGTGTAGAATTTTCATAGGTATTTGAGGAGCGTTAAAAATTCTGCCAACTGGAAAGTCTATATTGTTGGGTATTTCATCTGTGACACCCCCGTACAACCCCACGCACCCCCCGTACAACCCCACGCACCCCCCGTACTACAAGCAGATATACTGATTGCTGGTGAAATGCTTTCCAGGCTCCTGTAGACAAAAAAAAAAAAAAAAAAAAAAAAAAAACACACTTTTTTTGCTTTGTTTTTTTTTACCTGCAAATAAAATGTGCATTTTTTATTTTTGTCTAAAAGGTGAACTTCTCCTTTAATGTCTAACACTGCGTGGAAGGACAACTTCGTCCGTTTATACATCTATATTTTAAAGGTTAAAAACGCTTCCCAAACACCTGCTAACAAAGCTAGCATGAACGTAGTCTTAAAACGCCCCCCCACTCTGGATGAAGGAGCACAGGGGGCACCTTAGGACAGCAGCAGTCAGTCTGGGGGGAGGGGAGTGTTGGATGTACTGGCAGATTTAAATACACTAACAAATTGAAGCCAAACTCCAGCTCACACTGTAGTTACAGCAAACTTTTTTTTTTTTTTTCTTCTGGGATAAAAGCTTTAAATAAAAGCCGATCATTGTAAGCACCCCTGTCAGTGTTAAATGGTTTGTCTCATCCCTGAAAATTGATACAGATGTAAGAGCTAATAAAAATTAACAAAACCCACAACATCAGACTTACTGGCTGGATCGCCAAATGAAAAACACAATGAAAGCCTAAAAAAGGAAAACGAATGCAGTCATCACGTCTAAGGATCGGTAAGGTGAAATATAATACAGGTTTGCTTTTGGGGTTAATACAGCTTAAAAAAAAAAAAAAAATGGCAACCAAAAGGCATTCTTCTGCAGGCAGGAAGTAGACTGTGTGCCTAAAAATCCCTACCCCACCTTTATTCAAACGGGAACATTTCCTGGAAGAGAGACCAACACGGCTTGTCCCCTTCATGCGGATCCGGTCATCTTTACATCCCATTACATGCGTAAAGATCCGTTCACATTTGTGAGACGCAGGTGCGCATGCAAAGTCGCATACATTCCCATATGCACAAAACCACTTTATTTGCACTGTGACGCCATCAATTCTTAATGTCACCCAATGCGCCATGCGCGGGAAATCATACGCAAACGCAGCATTGTGACATTTAAAAAAAAAAAAAGGGGGGGGGGAGGTGCTTATGCAGGTGTCTCGTGTGGGGCAGCCCAATGAAATGAATGATCTGCTCTACAAGCGGCATGCCAAAACGCACAAGCACCATCGCATCTGCATGAATGTGGGCGGAGCCTTGATGCACATGCATTGAAGAAGAATTCCAGGTAGATAGTTCCAGTTTTGGACCAATGCGACTATGTCTATACCGTACCTGTGGGAAATCCCTGTAAGAGGCACCGCTACTCTAGCATTCTCCACGAATCCCATGTCGAGTGGCTGTCGTCCTCCATCGAGAACAGAGGAGATCAGACGCTCAGGCATTCAGAGATCACTTTGCATTTTCCCATGAATGGAAAGCATTGCCTGATTGGATGAGGTGGAGAGGCAGGGCAGTGACGTCACGCTCTCCACTCTGAAAATGCTTTGTATGCACTGAGAAAATGCAAAGTTTTCCCACAGCAAGCAAGCGACCTCCCGTGTTCTCAACGCAGCAGGGCATCTTCACACTGTAGAAGCAGCGTCCACTACATTGATTTCCAGCTTCTAGAGGGATCCCACAGGTATGGTATATACAATGTAGTGATGTGAAAAATCGCCATACCTGGAATTCATATTTAAGGTGGCCCATTGAAACAAAGAGGCTTCTGATACACCAAATCTCCCCCCCCCCAAAAAAAATCTAACTTTTCACAAATATTATTGAAGCAACGTACTATGGTTCAAACGGGGATAGATTATACAGGATTTATATTATTATTATTATACAGGATTTTATGGCGCCAACAGTTTGCTCAGCGCTTTACAATATAAAGGGAGACAATACAGCAACAATACAGTTCTATACAAGAGGGATTTGAGGGCCTGATCCTGGGAGCTTACAATCTAGGAGGGAGGGGCTAGTGGTACAAAAGGTAACTGTGGGGGATGGACTGGTTGGAAGAGTAGAAGATTCCGTTATTAGCTGAGGGCAGGATAGGCTTCCCTGAAGAGATAGGTTTTCAGAGATCGCCTAAAAGTGAGCAGAGTAGGTGATAGTCTGATAGATTGGGGTAGAGAGTTCCAGAGGATGGGGGAAGCTCTGGAAAAGTCCTGGAGACGAGCATGGGAGGAGGAGACAAGGGAGCTAGAGAGTAGGAGGTTGTGCGAGGAGCGGAGAGTACGGTTTGGGTAATATTTGGAGACAAGATTGGTGATATAATTTGGGGTGGAGTTATAAATGGCTTTATATGTTATTGTTAAGGTTTTGAATTTTATCCGTTGGGCAACGTGAAGCCAGTGGAGGGATTGGCAGAGAGGGGTGGAGGACACTGAGTGGAGGTCAGTGGAGGGATTGGCAGAGAGGGGTGGAGGACACTGAGTGGAGGCCAGTGGAGGGATTGGCAGAGGGGGGTGGAGGACACTGAGTGGAGGCCAGTGGAGGGATTGGCAGAGAGGGGTGGAGGACACTGAGTGGAGGCCAGTGGAGGGATTGGCAGAGAGGGGTGGAGGACACTTAGTGGAGGCCAGTGGAGGGATTGGCAGAGAGGGATGGAGGACACACTGAGTGAGTGGGGCCAGTGGAGGGATTGGCAGAGAGGGATGGAGGACACTGAGTGGGGCCAGTGGAGGGATTGGCAGAGAGGGGTGGAGGACACTGAGTGGGGGCCAGTGGAGGGATTGGCAGAGAGGGGTGGAGGACACTGAGTGGAGGCCAGTGGAGGGATTGGCAGCAGAGAGGGGTGGAGGACACTGAGTGGGGGCCAGTGGAGGGATTGGCAGAGAGGGGTGGAGGACACTGAGTGGGGGCCAGTGGAGGGATTAGCAGAGAGGGGTGGAGGACACTGAGTGGAGGCCAGTGGAGGGATTGGCAGAGAGGGATGGCAGATACAGAGGCCAGTGGACAGAGAGGGGGTGGCAGATACAGAACGGTTAGTAAGATGGATGAGTCTGGCAGCAGCATTCATGATAGACTAAAGAGGGGATAGCCTGTGATTCGGTAGTCCAATGAGGAGGGAGTTACAATAGTCAAGGCGAGAGATAACAAGGGAGTGAATACGTTGCTTAGTGGTTTCCGAGGTTAGGAACGGTCGTATCTTGGAGATGTTGCGGAGGTGAAGTGGAGGTGAACTACAAGATTTGGACAGCGATTGGATTTGGGCTGAAAGGACAGATGGGAGTCTAGGATTACACCGAGTACCCTGACATGAGGGGAGGGACTGATGGTTGTGTTACTGATCTTGATGTATGCCAGCCTAGCTTTGATGGTATAAAAATGGGTTAAAAGGCAAAGATGAGGCAGGGATGGAAAAGGGTTCTAGTCTGGAGAAGGGATTGAGAAGGGTAGAAGCAGAATCAAGATGGGGATTGACATTAGTACGGAAGATGGGACTGAGATAAGAATGGGATGGAAATGGGTGCCAGTCCTGGAGATGGAATGAAGATAGGACCAAGATCTGCAACAACCCTGGACATCAGACGAAGTTGAGACTGAGATGGTTACCATCTCTGGAGATGGGACACAGCTGGGTGCCAGAGATAAAGGATGAAAATAGAATAGAGATGAGCATCAGCTCAGAGATAGGCTGAAGATGGGACCAAGATGGGTAAGCAGCCCTGGGCATGGGAATGAGATGAAACTGAGATAAGTACCGTCCCTGAAGATGTAGCAAAGATAGGACCAATATGGGTACCAACCATGTTAATGGAAGATAGGACCGATATGGGTACAAACCCTAGACTTGGGCTAAAAGATGGGACAGAGATGGGTAACAACCTAGGAGATGAGATTAAGATGGAACTAAAATGGGTACAAACCATGATGATTGGATTACAATGGGAACCAACCCTGGAAATGGGAAGATGGGACTGAGACGGGAACCAACCCTGGATATGGGATGAAGATGGGACTGAGACTGGAAATGGGAACCAAACCCTGGATATGGGATGAAGATGGGACTGAGACGGGAACCGACCCTGGATAATGGGATGAAGATGGGACTGAGACGGGAACCGACCCTGGATATGGGATGGAGATGGGACTGAGACGGGAACCGACCCTGGAGATGGGATGAAGATGGGACTGAGACGGGAACCGACCCTGGATATGGGATGAAGATGGGACTGAGACGGGTACCAACCCTGGAAATGGGATGGAAGTGGGACTGAGACGGGAACCGACCCTGGAAATGGGATGAAGGTGGGACTGAGACGGGAACCAACCCTGGATGGAGATGGGATGAAAGGTGGAGGGACTGAGATGGGTACCGACCCTGGAAATGGGATGGAGGTGGGACTGAGACCCTGGAAATGGGATGGAGGTGGGACTGAGACGGGTACCAACCCTGGAAATGGGATGGAAGTGGGACTGAGACGGGTACCAACCCTGGAGATGGGATGGAAGTGGGACTGAGATGGGTACCAACCCTGGAGATGGGATGGAGGTGGGACTGAGACGGGTGGGACTGGGAGAGGTGGGTGAGACCAACCCTGGAAATGGGATGGAGGTGGGATGGGGGATGAGACGGGTACCAACCCTGGAAATGTGGGGAGACGGGTACCAACCCTGAGATGGGATGGAGGTGGGACTGAGACGGGTACCAACCCTGGAAATGGGATGGAGGTGGGACTGAGACGGGTACCAACCCTGGAGATGGGATGGAAGTGGGACTGAGATGGGTACCAACCCTGGAAAATGGGGTGGAGGTGGGACTGAGATGGGTACCAACCCTGGAGATGGGATGGAGGTGGGACTGAGATGGGTACCAACCCTGGAGATGGATGGAGGTGGGTGAGATGGGACCCTGAGATGGGTGGGACTGAGAACCAACCCTGGAGATGGGGTGGGACTGAGATGGGCACCAACCCTGGAGATGGGGTGGAGGTGGGGTACCAACCCTGGAGATGGGGTGGACTGAGTGGGACTGAGATGGGTACCACCAACCCTGGACTGAGATGGGATGACTGAGATGGGCACCAACCCTGGAGATGGGGTGGAGGTGGGACTGAGATGGGCACCAACCCTGGAGATGGGTGGAGGTGGGACTGAGAGGGCACCAACCCTGGGATGGGAGGTGGGACTGAGATGGGCACCAACCCTGGAGATGGGGTGGAGGTGGGACTGAGATGGGCACCAACCCTGGAGATGGGGTGGAGATGGGACTGGAGAGATGGGCACCAACCCTGGAGATGGGGTGGAGGTGGACTGAGATGGGCACCAACCCTGGAGATGGGGTGGAAACCAACCCTGGAGATGGGGTGGAGGTGGGACTGAGATGGGCACCAACCCTGAGATGGGGTGGAGGTGGGACTGAGATGGGACTGAGATGGGCACCACCCTGGAGATGGTGGGATGGGCTGAGATGGGACACCAACCCTGGAGATGGGGGTGGAGGTGGGACCCTGAGATGGGCACCAACCCTGGAGATGGGTGGACTGAGATGGGCACCAAGAGTGGGACTGAGATGGGCACCAACCCTGGAGATGGGGTGGAGGTGGGACTGAGATGGGCACCAACCCTGGAGATGGGGTGGAGGTGGGCACCAACCCTGAGATGGGCACCAATGGGCACCAACCCTGAGATGGGGTGGAGGTGGGACTGAGATGGGCACCACCCTGGAGATGGGGTGGAGGTGGGACTGAGATGGCACCAACCCTGGAGATGGGGTGGGTGGAGGTGGGACTGAGATGGACTGAGATGGGCACCAACCCTGGAGATGGTGGAGGTGGACTGAGATGGGCACCAACCCTGGAGATGGGGTGGAGGTGGGACTGAGATGGGCACCAACCCTGGAGATGGGGTGATGAATGGGTGGGACTGAGATGGGCACCAACCTGGAGATGGGCACCAATGAGGTGGAGGTGGAGGTGGGACTGAGATGGGCACCAACCCTGAGAGATGACTGAGATGGAGGTGGGACTGAGATGGGCACCAACCCTGGAGATGGGGTGGAGGTGGGACTGAGATGGGCACCAACCCTGGAGATGGGGTGGAGGTGGGACTGAGATGGGCACCAACCCTGGGGATGGAGGCACCAACCTGGGATGGGGTAGGTGGGACTGAGATGGGCACCAACCCTGGAGATGGGGTGGTTGCACCAACTTGCCTCATCCTGGAGGATAAAACCGAACACTTAAGGTACACAAGCTTTCTGAGAGGGGCCAATTTAACACAGATAAGTGAGTTTAAGGTACCACCTTAATTGGGCCACCCTGGAGATGGGGTGGAGGTGGGGACTGATAACCTGTATCTCAGTCCCAGTTCTTTAGCCCAAGTCTAGAATTGGTACCCATATCTCAGTCCCATCTTGGTCTTATCTTTCTCCCATTATCATGGTTGGTACATATTATATTGGTCCCATCTTTGCCACATCTCCAGGGCTGGTACCCATCTCAGTTTCATCTTCCCATCTCCAGGGCTGGTACCCATCTTGGTACCCATCTCCAGGGTTGAAAGATGGGACGGAGGTGGGTACAAACCCTGGAGATGGGATGGAGGTGGGACTGAGATGGGTTCCAACCCTGGAGGTGGGTTGGAAGTGGGACTGGGATGTGTACCAATCCTGGAGATGGGATGAAGACAGGAATAGGATAGGTACCAACCAGGAGGATGTGATGAAGATGTGACTGAAATGGGTACCAACACTGGAGATGAGATGGGAAGGAGGTGGGACTGAGACAGGTAACAACCCTGAAGATGGGATGGAGGTGGAAATGAGATGGTTACAAACCATGAAGATGGGACTGAGATGGATACCAGGCCTGGATTTGGGACCCATGATAATCTTGCCTTTCATCATACTTGCCAACTGTCTCGGATTTTCCAGGACAGTCGTGCCTTGTACAAAGCTGTCCTGGGATGGCACGGGGAGCATCCCAGAACTTGTAGTGTGCCCTCATGATCCCAGTATTGTGCCCTTCTGCCTCCCCCCTCCATACTGTCTCCTTTGTGTTGATTAGTCTATTATTTATGGCAATTTATTGAAAGTAATAATAAAAAGATGTTTGATTTTATCAACTATATATATTTCTTGAGAGTAGGTGCGTAAATTGGGGCAGGCTGGTAGGGGCCCCAGTGCATTACTGTGGCCAGGGGCCCATGATGCTATTAAGACGGCCATGCAGATGGTGCTAACCCTGGAAGTAGGTAGGTTGAGGAAATTATGAAGACAGGATGGAGATGGGTGCCATCCTAGTCATATGGAGATGGGTGCCAATCCTAGACATATGGAGATGGGTGCCAATCGGAGACATATGATGGGTGGGAAAGGTGCAAGTACTGAGGATGAGATAAAGATAAGGAGATGAAGATGGGGTGCCAGTCCTAAAGGAATAGAAATGGGTGCCAGTGCTGAGAATAGGGATGGAGATGAGAACCTAACATGGAGATGAGTGCCAGTCTTAAGCATCTGATGGGAAAGGATGTGGTAGTCCAGAAGAAAGAATGGGCACCAGTCCTGAGAATGGGGATGGATAGGATATGGAGATGGGTGCACCAGTCCTGAGAATGGGAATAGAGAAAAGATGGCAACCAAACCTGGATGAAGGGGGATGAAGATGGGGGGACAGAGACGGGTATCAATTTTAGAGACAGAATAGGGAAGATGGGAACCAATCCTGGATATGGGGACCAGTCTGTGATAAGGATGTTAGTCCAGAAGAAGATGGGTGCCAGTCTAAGACATTTGGATAGGGGAATGGTGTAGGGCCTAAGGAAGGAATGGGAACCAGTCCTGAAAATGGGGATGGAGATGAACATTGGACAGAGGTGGGAACCAACCCTGGAGGTGGGATTAAGTTGGCTGGGTGCCAGTTGTAGACATTTCATGAGGGAGGGTGTCAGTACTGAGGATGTGGATGAAGGTGGGTGCCAGTCTTGAGGAAGAAATGGGAATGGATTTCAGTCTTGAGAATTGGTCAGTTGTTAGGATGCAGAGGGGTACTGGTACTAGGGACAGGGATGGCGAAAGAGTGCCAGTCAAAAGGAAGGGATGAGGATGGGGACAGCCATGGGGTTGGGTGCCAGTCTTTAGGATTGAGGTGGTGTCCAATATTAGACATATAGTGAGGATGGGGATAGATGGGTAGCAGTGCTAGGGATGTGGATGATGATGGCGCCAGTCCTTACAATCAGGAGTATAGGGATAAGGATGAGGATAGGGATGATGGGTGACGGTCCTGTAGACAGACATGATGGGTGATGCTGTATACTTTGGAGGAGGATGAAGTGTAGAGGGGCCCCCATGCAATAGGTGGCAGTAAGGGTCCCATTGTCCCCATAAAGAAGGTGGCAGTAGGGGCCCCCATACAGAAGGGAGCCCCTATTGTCCCCATGCAATAGGTGGCAGTAGGGGCCCCCATTGTCCCCATGCAATAGGTGGCAGTAGGGGCCCTCATGCATTAGGTGGCAGTAGGGGCCCCCATGCACTAGGTAGCAGTATTAGGGGCCCCCTATACAGTAAATGGCCCCAATGGTAGTAGGGGCCCCAATGGTCCCCCCATGCAGTAAGTAGCACTAGGGGCCACAATGGTTCCCATGCAGTAGGTGACAGAAAGGGCCCCCATGCAGTAGGTGGCAGTAGGGACCCTAATGCTCCCCATGCAGTAGGTGACAGAAAGGGCCCCAGTAGGTGACAGAAGGGGCCCCAACGGTCCCCATGCAGTAGGTGGCAGTAGGGGCCCCAATGGTCCCCATGCAGTAGGTGACAGAAAGGGCCCCCATGCAGTAGGTGACAGAAGGGGCCCCAATGGTCCCCATGCAGTAGGTGACAGAAAAGGCCCCATTGTTGGGGGAGGGATGGAGATCACAGAAGCCGGGTGTGCTCCGGGTGTCAGATGTGTATGGTCACATTGTGTCCTCCATTGTCCCCCCTCCTCCTCCCCTCCCTGGGCTCAGGCCTCGCACACAGCCGGGGGGTCTCCTACCATTGTGCCGGCGCCTCACACAGGCCAGAGAGAAGGAACGCTGCTCCGGGCCGCTGCACTCGGGGCTCCTTGTGTCCATGTACGGCGTGTGGCTGCTCGGGCCCCCCGCTCCTCTTATTGTCCTACATGCCGCCCCCCTCCCCGGGCTGCCCTCACTCCGCCATGACACATTCCCGGCTCTGCCCGGCCTCTCCGGAGCGGGGGGTGTGCTGCCCGGGGACCGACCCACATTGGACACACAGGGTCACATGGCCAGGGCGCCGGGAACGCCCCCTCCGCCGGAGACAGACAGAAAGGGGGAGAGAGAGATACATTGTAACTGGTGGAGGGGGGGGGCCGGCGAGAGAGATACATTGTAACTGGTGGAGGGGGCTGTGCGATACATTGTAACTGGGGGGGGGGGGGGGGGCTGTGCGATACATTGTAACTGGTGGAGGGGCTGTGCGATACATTGTAACTGGTGGAAGGTGAGGGGGCTGTGCGATACATTGTAACTGGGGGGGGGGCTGTGCGATACATTGTAACTGGCGGAAGGTGGGGGGGGCTGTGATACATTATAACTGGGGGGGGGCTGTGCGATACATTCTAACTGGTAACGGGGGGGGGGGGGCTGTGATACATTGTAACGGTGGGGGGGGCTGTGATACATTGCAACCGGTACATGTGTAACTGTAACCGGTGGGGGGGGGGAGGCTGTGCGATACATTGTAACTGGATACATTTGACCGGTGGGGGGGGGGCTGTGTGTGATACAAATAGAGATAAGAGGAGGGGGGGGGGGATACATGATCTCCATGTATAATACATAACCGGTGGGGGGGGGGATATGATCACCATGTATAATACATAACCGGGGGGGGGGGGGCTGTGCGATCTCCATGTATACATTGTAATACATAAGGTGGGGGGGGGGGGATATGATCTCCATGTATAATACATAAGGGGGGGGGGGGGATATGATCTCCATGTGCGATAATAAACATGGGGGGGGGGGATGCGATGATCTCCAATGTATAATACATAAGGGGGATATGATCACCATGTATAATACATAAGGGGGGGATATGATCTCCATGTATAATACATAAGGGGGGGATATGATCTCCATGTATAATACATAAGGGGGGATATGATCTCCATGTATAATACATAAGGGGGGATATGATCTCCATGTATAATACATAAGGGGGGGGGCGATGATCTCCATGTATAATACATAAGGGGGGGATATGATCTCCATGTATAATACATAAGGGGGGATATGATCTCCATGTATAATACATAAGGGGGGGATATGATCACCATGTATAATACATAAGGGGGGGGATATGATCTCCATGTATAATACATAAGGGGGGGATATGATCTCCATGTATAATACATAAGGGGGGGATATGATCTCCATGTATAATACATAAGGGGGGGGATATGATCTCCATGTATAATACATAAGGGGGGATATGATCTCCATGTATAAATACATAAGGGGGGGATATGATCTCCATGTATAATACATAAGGGGGGGGATATGATCACCATGTATAATACATAAGGGGGGATATGATCACCATGTATAATACATAAGGGGGGGATATGATCTCCATGTATAATACATAAGGGGGGATATGATCTCCATGTATAATACATAAGGGGGGGGGATATGATCATCCATGTATAATACATAAGGGGGGATAAGATCTCCATGTATAATACATAAGGGGGGATATGATCTCCATGTATAATACATACATAGGGGGGGGATATGATCTCCATGTATAATACATAGGGGGGGATATGATCTCCATGTATAATACATAATGGGGGGGGATATGATCTCCATGTATAATACATAAGGGGGGATAATGATCTCCATGTATAATACATAAGGGGGGGGATATGATCTCCATGTATAATACATAAGGGGGGGATATGATCTCCATGTATAATACATAAGGGGGGATATGATCTCCATGTATAATACATAAGGGGGGGATATGATCTCCATGTATAATACATAAGGGGGGATATGATCTCCATGTATAATACATAAGGGGGGATAAGATCTCCATGTATAATACATAAGGGGGGATATGATCTCCATGTATAATACATAAGGGGGGGATATGATCTCCATGTATAATACATAAGGGGGGACATGATCTCCATGTATAATACATAAGGGGGGATAAGATCTCCATGTATAATACATAAGGGGGATAAGATCTCCATGTATAATACATAAGGGGGGATAAGATCTCCATGTATAATACATAAGGGGGGGGATATGATCTCCATGTATAATACATAAGGGGGGGATATGATCTCCATGTATAATACATAAGGGGGGATATGATCTCCATGTATAATACATAAGGGGGGATAAGATCTCCATGTATAATACATAAGGGGGGATATGATCTCCATGTATAATACATAAGGGGGGATATGATCTCCATGTATAATACATAAGGGGGGATATGATCTCCATGTATAATACATAAGGGGGGATAAGATCTCCATGTATAATACATAAGGGGGGATATGATCTCCATGTATAATACATAAGGGGGGGATATGATCTCCATGTATAATACATAAGGGGGGATAAGATCTCCATGTATAATACATAAGGGGGGATATGATCTCCATGTATAATACATAAGGGGGGATATGATCTCCATGTATAATACATAAGGGGGGATATGATCTCCATGTATAATACATAAGGGGGGGATATGATCTCCATGTATAATACATAAGGGGGGATATGATCTCCATGTATAATACATAAGGGGGGATATGATCTCCATGTATAATACATCAGTGGTCCATATAGTGAACTCGGTGTAGTTATTCCCCCTGAGGTCATCACAGAGGACAAGGGGGCACTCTTTACATCTGGAGGAAAAAAGATTTAAATCTCCAAACACGGAAAGGTTTCTTCACAGTAAGAGCTGTGAGAATGTGGAATAGACTCCCTCAAGAGTTGGTTGTGGCCAGCTCAGTGGATTGCTGTAGGAAAGTCCTGGATTCTTTCTTGGATACACAGAATATAACTGGATATAACATTTATAGGGATCGTGCTTTGCTGGGTTTTTTTGCCTTCCTCTGGATCAACTGTGGGTATAGGATTATAACTTTTTTTTTTTTTTTATGGTTGAACTGGATGGACTTTTGTCTTTTTTCAGCCAGACTAACTATGTAACGAGGGGTGATCAAAGGGTTAACTGCGAGCTGGGAATACTAGGGGGCGGTGTCTGTGTGCTTCACTGTAATCAAACTGCTCTGGATGGCTGTGCTGTGCAGTGTGCACCAGCTGACAGGGAGGAGAACTGTTAGTAAACAAAACAGTTCTCCCCATTGGAAATCACTGGGCAGCAGCGATTGACAGCCGTGGCTACACATGGCGGCACAGGAAGGCACACATGCGCCCCCTACCCGGAAATGCAAAATCACGTGTATACAGTGAAGGAAAATGCGTATTTGCTCCCCTACTGATGTTCGCCCCTCACAAAGAAATGATCGGTCTAACAATGGAATGT
The DNA here is from genome assembly GCA_951230385.1 of Staurois parvus. Classification (NCBI taxonomy): domain Eukaryota; kingdom Metazoa; phylum Chordata; class Amphibia; order Anura; family Ranidae; genus Staurois; species Staurois parvus. The sequence goes on from CATNWA010005591.1 coordinate 221,041, forward strand.
TCGGTGTAACACTGAGAGACAGAATAGCAACAACAAATTCAGCAGAAATGCGTCTAACAAATGATGACTGATTTGCATGTTCATGAGGGAAATAAGGATTTGATCCCCTATCATTCAGCAGGATTTCTGGCTACCAGGTGTCTTTCATACAGGTAACAAGCTGAGATTAGAAGCAGTCTCTTAAAGGGAGTGCTGTTAATCTCATTGTGTTACCTGTATAAAAGACACCTGTCCACAGGAGCAATCAAACCATCAGATTCCAAACTCTCCACCATGGCAAAGACCAAAGAGCTGTCCAAGGATGTCAGGGACAAGATTGTAGACCTACACAAGGCTGGACTGGGCTACCAAACTATGGCCAAGCAGCTTGGTGAGGAGGTGACAACAGTTGGTGCAATCATTCCCAAATGGAAGAAACACAAAACAAGTGTCAGTCTCCCTGGGTCTGGTGCACCATGCAAGATGTCACCTCGTGGAGTGTCAATGATCATGAGAACAGTGAGGAATCATCCCAGAACTACACGTGAGGATCTTGTCAATGATCTCCAGGCAGCTGGGACCACAGTCACCAAGAAAACAATTGGTAACACACTACGCCGACAAGGACTGAAATCCCGCAGTGCCCGCAAGGTCCCTCTGCTCAAGAAAGCACATGTCCAGGCCCGTCGAAGTTTGCCACTGAACATCTGAATGATGCAGAGGAGGACTGGTGGGAAGTGTTGTGGTCAGATGAGATCAAAATCACATTGGCATGTGTGGCATCAACTCAACTCGCCGTGTTTGGAGGAGGAGGAATGCTGCCTATGACCCCAAGAACACCATCCCAACTGTGAAACATGGTGGTGGAAACATTCTGCTTTGGGGGTGTTTTTCTGGTAAGGGGACAAGACAACTGCACCGCATCAAAGGGACGATGGACGGGGCAATGTACCATCAAATCTTGGGTGAGAACCTTCTTCCCTCAGTCAGGGCATTGAAAATGGGTCGTGGATGGGGTGTTCCAGCATGACAATGACCCAAAACACACGGCCAAGGCAACAAAGGAGCGGCTCAAGAAGAAGCACATTAAGGTCCTGGAGTGGCCTAGCCAGTCTCCAGACCTTCATCCGATTGAAAATCTGTAGAGGGAGCTGAAAGTTCGAGTTGCCAAACGTCAGCCACCAAACCTTAATGACTTGGAGATGATCTGCCAGGAGGAGTGGGCCAAAATCCCTCCTGAGATGTGTGCGAACCTGGGGGCCAACTCCAGGAAACGTCTGACCTCTGTGATTGCCAACAAAGGATTTGCTACCAAGTACTAAGTCAGGTTTTGTGAAGGGGATCAAATCCTTATTTCCCTCATGAACATGCAGATCAGTCATCATTTGTTAGACGCATTTCTGCTGAATTTGTTGTTGTATTCTGTCTCTCAGTGTTACAATACACCGAACATTCGATTCTTAGACCGATCATTTCTGTGT